>JAQJVL010001540.1:0-173624 GCA_035578905.1 Stictocephala bisonia
CCTTTGTAAACCACAAACCTTTACCATCCATTCGGTGATTGAACGGATGGTATAAAACGAGATGGTTTCTAACAACTGATTCAAAACTGAGGGAGCCATTGAGTTCTGTATTAAGTTTATTTGATTAAGTAGATAAGAACATATAATTTATAAATTATATAATAATACCAAGCTGGGTTAACTAATGTTTTACTAATGATTGAAAAAAAAAAAACCGCTTGGATTGCATTGAAAAACTGTCATGCCAGTAAATTCAGCCAGTGTGCATTTTGATCTTTATTAGCTTTATAATGCTCATATTATGAATCGTTAGAACACAAATACTATAGAATGTAAATTTGTATGTATATTTGCATCTACAGTTTATATATTTGTTACCTTAACTTTATTAAATTTAGTTTATTATTGTACCGGGATTTTTAAATGTTTAACATATCTGTGTTTTAGTAATCCTTTTTTACTGCAATTTTACTTACAAATTCATTTATTTTATGGTAAACAAATTAGAATATGTAAATATAATAATATTAACTATCACAGAAAAGAATGATCAACAGTGCATTCTTTTGTACTAATAGTCGTGTAAAAAATGTACACGACTGTACGTATAGGGGTAGGTGGGTGGGTCGGCACGAATGTACGTATAGGGGTGGGTGGGTGGGTCATAATGACTGTTTAGAACTCTCAATTTTTGTCTATTCGTGGTTATTTGAATATTTCAAATTAAATAATTTATATTTTCCAATATGCAACACGCCTCCCCATATTTATATATAAAATATAAAGTAAAAATTGATGAATGATCAAATATGAAAAAGAAAAAAATATTTTGAAGATGTTATAAAAAAAATGTTTCCGACTTGTAACACGTCATTTGAATGTCCTCCCATTGCACAAACGCAACATTCCTGAGAGGTAATATAAGTTTTAGCGCTATCGGCAGTATCCGTTCCGTCGTATCTTATGAAATACTCACTATCCACCACATGTGACCTGTCCAATACCTTAGGGAACAGCCGTTATTAAGGCTTCAATTACATGATTTACACGAGAAATATGGAGTTCTGTAGTTCACCAAATGGTTGCCTTCGAAATTGACAGTACTATACAAGTCTTGGGTGTCCATATTGGGTGGTAGGTAGAGTCAGGATGTTTTGTGAAGAAGAAAATTGAGGATAAGGTTTGAAAATAAGTCAAACACTACGTGGTTCAGATTCGACGTAAAGATCCCTTAATTACCCTGGTTATTAGACTATTAATAAATTACTCTTTGTAAGGAACATTATAATTTAGTTAGTAACAATGACTACACTCATCACATTCAACCAGATACCTACGATCGGTGACTTAAATATAACTGCTCTTCATAACATTATAAATGTTACGAAATGGGTGTGAATAATTCAGTTTGAATCTAATCAAAATTAAAAAAATTAATTCCTATTTGCCATAGATATTAAATAGTATCATAGTAAAATAATAAATATTAAACTAATAATTCAATGGAAAATATTGTTTCCATAATATATTTGTAACAAAAGGTGAACTGTTTTCGCTATGGATTTTAAAAATGAAGGTGAGGAATTTAAGAACTATCTGACCTTTATTGCTACAAATCAGTACAATCACACAAAAAGGAGATTAGCTCAACTATATGCACAGTACTCACGACACAGTAGTTACAATAAACTGTCCCTGGCACATAACAACTGCAGTTCCAGACAAAATGTAGATTGTACGATGGTTGTTTGCTGCCAAGCTTTGTACAATGCAAGAGGTCATAAAGACAATTTACTACCTCCAGCTGTCTCCTTTGTTGTCTTTTGAGATATGAAATGACCTTCAATGACCTCTAGAGCAACTTTTATTCTACATCGTATTATTCAGTGAACACATGTTCATTTGAAAACTGTATGTTGAAATAAAATTTTTTTATATATTTCAATGCACGTTTTTTAAGCATAATAGGTGATTTAAATGGTTTTTTTCGAATCGTGGTGATTTTAAGGAGAGAGAATAACGTCATTATTTAGTAATATGATATATCGGACCAAAATATCGAAAGAAAATGTACTAATATTTTTAAGCACATTTAACTATATATCGATGCCATACCTACATGTGTAGCCACTCAAGGATGTTATTGGGTTCTGTTGAACCAAGCGAGTTATTTACTGAATATGTTTATTTACATACATTCTTGTAACTTTATACCTCCTCTCTGTTTAAAACACAAATAACATGACAAAAAAAACTGTTTTTGTTTTTATTAAAAATGAGCTGAGAATTATTTTGTTATTAAAATCTTAACACGTTGAAGGATAACATAACCAACTAGTTTTAACATTTAATATTGTTATAACATTATTTTTTCCTTTTAGTGTAAAAGAAACTGTAAATAGTAATAAATAGCATTTGTCAATATTAACCTGAATTTAAGTTTTTATACTGAAAAGGGGACACCCCTGCACGCTTCGCGGCCCAACCCCGACGCTCGGTGCACTCAGGCACGATACACATCGACCTTCGGCCTCGGCATGTGTTTTTTGACTATAAATAATAGTAGATTAACTGTTTAAAGTAAAACCACAATATTACATTGATTTACAGTATTTCACTCAAACTACTTGCATCGCTACGTATTTATTAGTATAGGGTATTACTTAACCTATTTCAAACGTGTTTATATCATTTGTTTTTGTTTAACAGCTGAAGATTAAACACTCTATGCATCAATAGGGTAATGTTAAATATACAAAATAAACAGGTTTATTTGTTTATAAAACAGCTACTATTAATTTAATAAAATCAACCCAACGTTATTCTTAAGGAAATTTTGAGGGGCTGTTTGTACCCCTTAGGAATGGAATTTCGAAAAATCCGTTCGGTGGGGATTTTATATTTTGTGATGAGTGAGTCAGTGGTATTTGTCTTTTAAATAAATAAATATGTATAGATAATATTGAAAATTACATTACATTTTATTTAGAATTTTTTATTCATTATTTAATTATGCTTTTATGATATAAATGCCCACGATATAAGTCAGCACAGTTATATATTTCATTCCTGAAATATGATTTCATAAATGAGAAACAACTAAGCTTTTTCAGTAATTTTCAAAATTAAGTTTCAGTCTTATATAATCTGAAGACTGTATAACTTATACTACCTTCTGGGATGCCAACCTTTAAACGACAGTCCAGACGTACGCTATGAAAGTTCGGACATTTATGGGCCGTGAACAGCAGTTCTAGAGACGAATGGAGCAAACCCTCTGTAACTGCCGAACCCTTTTGTAAACCACAAACATTTACCATCCATTCGGTGATTGAACATCTGGTACAAAACGAGATAGTTCCTAACAACTGATTCAAAACTGAGAGAGCGATTGAGCTCTGTATTAAGTTAATTTCAATAAATAGATAAGAAAATATAATTTATAAATTATAAAATAATACCAAGCTGGGTTAACTATTTTTTTACTAATGATTGAAATAAAAAAAAAAAAAAAACCTCTTGTATTGCATCGAAAAACTGTCATGCCAGTAAATTCAGCCAGTGTGCATTTTGATCTATATTAGCTATAATGCTGATATTTCGAATCGTTAGAACACAAATACTATAGAATGTAATATGTATGTATATTTGCATCTACAGTTTATATATTTGTTACCTTAACTTTATTAAAGACAGTTTATTATTGTACCGGGAATTCTAAATGTTTAACATATCTGTGTTTTAGTAATCCTTTTTTTACTGCAATTTTACTTACAAATTCATTTATTTTATGGTAAACAAATTAGGATATGTAAATATAATAATATTAACTATCACAGATAAAAGAATGATCAACAGTGCATTCTTTTGTACGAATAGTCGTGTAAAAAATGTACACGACTGTACGTATAGGGGTGGGTGGGTGGGTCGGCATGAATGTACGTATAGGGGTGGGTGGGTGGGTTGGGAGGAATGTAGGTATAGGAGTGGGTGGGTGGGTCGGCACCACTGTACGTATAGGGGTGGGTGGGTGGGTTGGCATGAATGTACGTATAGGGGTGGGTGGGGGAGGGGTCGGCACGACTGTACGTATAGGGGTGGGTGGGTGGGTCGGCACGAATGTACTTATAGGGGTGGGTGGGTGGGTCGGCACCACTGTACGTATAGGGGTGGGTGGGTGGGGGGTCGGCACCACTGTACGTGTAGGATTGGGTGGGTGGGTCGGCACGACTCTACGTATAGGGGAGGGTGGGTGGGTCGGCACGAATGTACGTATAGGGGTGGGTGGGTGGGTCATCATGACTGTTTAGAACTCTCAATTGTTGTCTATTCGTGGTTATTTGAATATTTTAAATTAAATAATTTATATTTTCCAATATGCAACACGCCTCCCCACATTTATATATAAAATATAATGTAAAAATTGATGAGTGATCAAATATGAAAAAGAAAAATATTTTGAAGATGTAAAAAAAGTTTCCGACTTGTAACACGTAATTTGAATGTCCTCCCATTGCATAAACGCAACATTCCTGAGAGGTAATATAAGTTTTGGAGCTATCGGCAACTATCCGTTCCGTCATATCTTATGAAATACTCACTATCCACCACATGTGACCTGTCCAATACCTTAGGGAACAGCCGTTATTAAGGCTTCAATTACATGGTTTACACGAGAAATATTGAGTTCTGTAGTCCACCAAATGGTTGCCTTCGCAATTGACAGTACTATACAAGTCTTGGATGTCCATATTGGGTGGTAGGTAGAGTTCGGATGTTTTGTGAAGAATAAAATTGAGGATAAGGTTTGAAAATAAGTCAAACACTACGTGGTTCAGATTCGACGTAAAAATCCCTTAATTATCCTGGTTATTATACTATTAATAAATTGCTCTTTGTAAGGAACATTTGACTTCAGTTAGTAACAATGGCTACACTCATCACATTCAACCAGATACCTACGATCGGCGACTTAAAGATGAATCTTGAATAGTAATAATATTCCATAAGATTAACTAATACTCTACTATATGCAAGAGAACTATTTATAGTAATGTAACATTATTCCTAAGATGATTAAGCATGATACACTGGTCTTCATAACACTATAAATGTTACAAAATGGGTGTGAATAATTCAGTTTGAATCTAATCAAACTTAAAAAAATTAATTCCTATTTTGCCATAGATAGTAAATAGTACTATAGAAAAATAATAAATATTAAACTAATAATTCAACGGAAAATATTGTTTCCAAAATATATTTGTAACAAAAGGTGAACTGTTTTCGTTATGGATGGTTAAAAATGAATGAGAGGAATTTAAGAACTATCTGACCTTCACTGCTACAAATCAGTACAATCACACAAAAAGGAGATTAGCTCAACTATATGCAGAGAACTCACGAGACCGTAGTTATAACAAACTGTCCATAACAACTGCAGTTCCAGACAAAATGTAGATTGTACGTTGGTTGTTTGCTGCCAAGCTTTGTACAATGCAAGAGGTCATAAAGACGATTTACTACCTCCAGCTGTCTCCTTTGTTGTCTTTTGAGATATGAAATGACCTTCAATGACCTCTAGAGCAACTTTTATTCTACATCGTATTATTCAGTGAACATATGTTCATTTGAAAACTGTATGTTGAAATAAAATTTTTTTTATATATTTCAATGCACGTTTTTTAAGCATAATAGGTGATTTAAATGGTTTTTTTCGAATCGTGGTGATTTTAAGGAGAGAGAATAACGTCATTATTTAGTAATATGATATATCGGACCAAAATATCGAAAGAAAATGTACTAATATTTTTAAGCACATTTAACTATATATCGATGCCATACCTACATGTGTAGCCACTCAAGGATGTTATTGGGTTCTGTTGAACCAAGCGAGTTATTTACTGAATATGTTTATTTACATACATTCTTGTAACTTTATACCTCCTCTCTGTTTAAAACACAAATAACATGACAAAAAAAAAACTGTTTTTGTTTTTATTAAAAATGAGCTGAGAATTATTTTGTTATTAAAATCTTAACACGTTGAAGGATAACATAACCAACTAGTTTTAACATTTAATATTGTTATAACATTATTTTTTCCTTTTAGTGTAAAAGAAACTGTAAATAGTAATAAATAGCATTTGTCAATATTAACCTGAATTTAAGTTTTTATACTGAAAAGGGGACACCCCTGCACGCTTCGCGGCCCAACCCCGACGCTCGGTGCACTCAGGCACGATACACATCGACCTTCGGCCTCGGCATGTGTTTTTTGACTATAAATAATAGTAGATTAACTGTTTAAAGTAAAACCACAATATTACATTGATTTACAGTATTTCACTCAAACTACTTGCATCGCTACGTATTTATTAGTATAGGGTATTACTTAACCTATTTCAAACGTGTTTATATCATTTGTTTTTGTTTAACAGCTGAAGATTAAACACTCTATGCATCAATAGGGTAATGTTAAATATACAAAATAAACAGGTTTATTTGTTTATAAAACAGCTACTATTAATTTAATAAAATCAACCCAACGTTATTCTTAAGGAAATTTTGAGGGGCTGTTTGTACCCCTTAGGAATGGAATTTCGAAAAATCCGTTCGGTGGGGATTTTATATTTTGTGATGAGTGAGTCAGTGGTATTTGTCTTTTAAATAAATAAATATGTATAGATAATATTGAAAATTACATTACATTTTATTTAGAATTTTATATTCATTATTTAATAATGCTTTTATGATATAAAGGGCCAGGACATAAGTCAGCACAATTATATATTTCATTCCTGAAATATGATTTCATAAATGAGAAAGAAGTAAGCTTTTTCAGTAATTTTCTAAATTAAGTTTCAATCTTATATAATCTGACAATTGTATAGCTTATACTAACTTTTGGGATGCCAACCTTTAACGGACAGTCCAGACGTATGCTATGAAAGTTCGGACATTTATGGGCCGTGAACAGCAGTTCTAGAGACGAATGGAGCAAACCCTCTGTAACTGCCGAACCCTTTTGTAAACCACAAACATTTACCATCCATTCGGTGATTGAACATCTGGTACAAAACGAGATAGTTCCTAACAACTGATTCAAAACTGAGAGAGCGATTGAGCTCTGTATTAAGTTAATTTCAATAAATAGATAAGAAAATATAATTTATAAATTATAAAATAATACCAAGCTGGGTTAACTATTTTTTTACTAATGATTGAAATAAAAAAAAAAAAACCTCTTGTATTGCATCGAAAAACTGTCATGCCAGTAAATTCAGCCAGTGTGCATTTTGATCTATATTAGCTATAATGCTGATATTTCGAATCGTTTAGAACACAAATACTATAGAATGTAATATGTATGTATATTTGCATCTACAGTTTATATATTTGTTACCTTAACTTTATTAAAGACAGTTTATTATTGTACCGGGAATTCTAAATGTTTAACATATCTGTGTTTTAGTAATCCTTTTTTTACTGCAATTTTACTTACAAATTCATTTATTTTATGGTAAACAAATTAGGATATGTAAATATAATAATATTAACTATCACAGATAAAAGAATGATCAACAGTGCATTCTTTTGTACGAATAGTCGTGTAAAAAATGTACACGACTGTACGTATAGGGGTGGGTGGGTGGGTCGGCATGAATGTACGTATAGGGGTGGGTGGGTGGGTTGGGAGGAATGTAGGTATAGGAGTGGGTGGGTGGGTCGGCACCACTGTACGTATAGGGGTGGGTGGGTGGGTTGGCATGAATGTACGTATAGGGGTGGGTGGGGGAGGGGTCGGCACGACTGTACGTATAGGGGTGGGTGGGTGGGTCGGCACGAATGTACTTATAGGGGTGGGTGGGTGGGTCGGCACCACTGTACGTATAGGGGTGGGTGGGTGGGGGGTCGGCACCACTGTACGTGTAGGATTGGGTGGGTGGGTCGGCACGACTCTACGTATAGGGGAGGGTGGGTGGGTCGGCACGAATGTACGTATAGGGGTGGGTGGGTGGGTCATCATGACTGTTTAGAACTCTCAATTGTTGTCTATTCGTGGTTATTTGAATATTTTAAATTAAATAATTTATATTTTCCAATATGCAACACGCCTCCCCACATTTATATATAAAATATAATGTAAAAATTGATGAGTGATCAAATATGAAAAAGAAAAATATTTTGAAGATGTAAAAAAAGTTTCCGACTTGTAACACGTAATTTGAATGTCCTCCCATTGCATAAACGCAACATTCCTGAGAGGTAATATAAGTTTTGGAGCTATCGGCAACTATCCGTTCCGTCATATCTTATGAAATACTCACTATCCACCACATGTGACCTGTCCAATACCTTAGGGAACAGCCGTTATTAAGGCTTCAATTACATGGTTTACACGAGAAATATTGAGTTCTGTAGTCCACCAAATGGTTGCCTTCGCAATTGACAGTACTATACAAGTCTTGGATGTCCATATTGGGTGGTAGGTAGAGTTCGGATGTTTTGTGAAGAATAAAATTGAGGATAAGGTTTGAAAATAAGTCAAACACTACGTGGTTCAGATTCGACGTAAAGATCCCTTAATTATCCTGGTTATTATACTATTAATAAATTGCTCTTTGTAAGGAACATTTGACTTCAGTTAGTAACAATGGCTACACTCATCACATTCAACCAGATACCTACGATCGGCGACTTAAAGATGAATCTTGAATAGTAATAATATTCCATAAGATTAACTAATACTCTACTATATGCAAGAGAACTATTTATAGTAATGTAACATTATTCCTAAGATGATTAAGCATGATACACTGGTCTTCATAACACTATAAATGTTACAAAATGGGTGTGAATAATTCAGTTTGAATCTAATCAAACTTAAAAAAATTAATTCCTATTTTGCCATAGATAGTAAATAGTACTATAGTAAAATAATAAATATTAAACTAATAATTCAACGGAAAATATTGTTTCCAAAATATATTTGTAACAAAAGGTGAACTGTTTTCGCTATGGATGGTTAAAAATGAAGGTGAGGAATTTAAGAACTATCTGACCTTCACTGCTACAAATCAGTACAATCACACAAAAAGGAGATTAGCTCAACTATATGCAGAGAACTCACGAGACCGTAGTTATAACAAACTGTCCATAACAACTGCAGTTCCAGACAAAATGTAGATTGTACGTTGGTTGTTTGCTGCCAAGCTTTGTACAATGCAAGAGGTCATAAAGACAATTTACTACCTCCAGCTGTCTCCTTTGTTGTCTTTTGAGATATGAAATGACCTTCAATGACCTCTAGAGCAACTTTTATTCTACATCGTATTATTCAGTGAACATATGTTCATTTGAAAACTGTATGTTGAAATACAAATTTTTTTTATATTTATGACATCGTATTAATGACGTAAGAACGTCACAAATAAATTAGTAAAATAAATAATCTTGAATGTTGTTATTAATAATAAAATATGATAAGCCAACGTCATTATATATAGATCTGATTATGGTAAGGCCTAATATTAACAATCAATAAAATTAATAAATAATAATAACATAAACGACAGTAAAATATTAAGAAACATAAAAGATCTCTCTATATATAGTGTTTATGAGGGCAACCATTTATTTACAGTGTCATTCATACAAGGCTTATCCCTAGTTCTCAGCCAATTTAATGGACTTCACCTCTAAGGATTTCACGTACTTAATAAAAAAATTGAGCTAGCAGGTAGCTTTTTTAACATACATTTCAGTCTATTCGTTTATAAATTTGAACATTAAAGCCTTGGAATGAACACCGACTAAGTGAATGAAAGCTGGGAAATGGCAATCAGAAACAAATTGGATTGGAAAACGTTCTATCAAAGTCAATTAGGGTAACCTGTGAAAGTAGAGGGGTGCAATGATCTCCTTTGTGATAATGTAGGGGAAAAGGGTTGAATCACCGATCCCTTCTATTTAAAGTGTTGCCTCATCTCTGGGCTAGGTCAAGGCCACGATAAAATAAAATATAATAATTTCACGATGAATTATCAATGCTAAATTGTATTATATAAGTTTTTTATATAGCTATTTTCCGTAACTATACTAATAACCTATATCAAAATAATAATTCAGTATGTACACTGAAAATTACCTCATTACAATTCTTCGTCGAGGTAAATCGTAGGTTTGAAGTCGTAATTAAAAATCTTTGCTACAATTGAAAAGTATATTAAACACTAGTCTTGAATATGCGATTAAATATTTTTTAGCGTTTGTTTTGTAAATACAGTACTAAGTATCAGGCATGTCAGTTATTTGAAAATCACACTAATACTACGTGGTTCGGTTTCCACGTAAATCTATAGGTCCTTAGTTTCTTTGGCTATTGACTATTAATAAATTGGCACTTTCTAAGGAATAGTCGACTTTAGTAAGTAACAATGACTACACTGGTTCATCTATAAACATTACTCTCATTCGCTCCTAATAATGGACCATATTCGATATACGTCTTGATAATAAAAATAAATATTAAATTCATTTAAGTGAAGTAAACAGATTAAGCCCAAAGAAAGTTCTGTACTTGATGAGATGTCAAAATGTTGTTATAGTGTTAAGTGAGGGAAACACGACAAGAAATATTATTTGGAAACACCAGTGGAGGGAATTCCAAAATAAAATTACGAAATTTTCTTCCAATAAGTAAACAAACGGAAGGAGTAAAGGAAGTATTGAATGATGCCTCGAAAAGACGTATTAAGCTGTAGTGGATCCAACATAACACAATATTGGACTATACCCGTTTGTGTGACGGAGCCTGTATATCTACTTAGGAGTGTCTCGGGAAACACGTATTAAGCTGTAGTAGGTCAGACGACATAATATTGATTATACCCATTATGTGACAGAGCCTATATATCCACTTAGGGATGTCTCGGGAACACGTATTAAGCTGTAATGTATCAGACGTTAAGACAATATTGGCTATACCCATTGTGCGACAGAGCTTATATATCGCACTTAGGGATGTCTCGGGAACACGTATTAAGCTGTAATGTATCAGACGTAAGACAATATTGGCTATACCCATTGTGCGACAGAGCTTATATATCCACTTAGAGATGTCTCGGGAACACGTATTAAGCTGTAATGGATCAGACCGTAACACAATATTGACTATACCCATTGTGTGACAGAGCCTATATATCCACTTAGGGATGTCTCGGGAACACGTATTAAGCTGTAATGGATCAGACACGTAACACAATATTGACTATACCCATTGTGTGTCAGAGCCTATATATCCACTTAGGGATGTCTCGGGAACACGTATTGAGCTGTAATGGATCAGACGTAACACAATATTGACTATACCCCATTGTGTGACAGAGCCTATATATCCACTTAGGGATGTCTCGGGAACACGTATTAAGCTGTAGTGGATCAGACGTAACAGATGGCTATACCCTTTTGTGCAGAGCCTGTTTGTCCACTTACGGATGTCTCGGGAAATATGTATTAAATAGTGGATCAGTACAAGTAGCACAATTTGGCTCCCTATACCCATTTTTGTGACAGAGACCTGTATGTCAACTTAGGGATGTTCAGAGTGAACAAGTAATTAAGCTGAAGTGGGAAAAAAAGTTCGATTGTAACACATATTGGCTATACCCATTTTGTAAAGCCTGCATTATCCTGAAGGATGTTCTGGACTACGTATTAAGCTGTAGTGGATCAGACGTTAACACAATATTGGCTATACCCATTTGTGTACAACTGGGAGCCGCATATCCACTTAGGGATGTCTCGGGAAATAGTATTAAGCTGTAGTGGTCAGACTAAATATTGGCTTATACCATTTATGTGACAGAGCCTGTATATTCATTAGGGATGTCTCGTGGAAATAGAATTAAAAGTTTTATTTGATCAAGTAGTAAGACATATGGCTTACCAATTGCTTATACCGGCTTATATACCATTAGGATGTTAGGAAACAGTATTGCTTAGTGTAATGGATCAGACGTAACACAATATTGGCTTACCCATTTTGTGGACTAAGACTGATATCCCTTAGGGATGTTCTCGGGAACAGTATTAAGCTGTATTGGTCAGACGTAACACAATATTGGTACAACCCATTTTTGTGACAGATCCGGCATTATCCACTTGGATATGTCTCGGAACACAGTATTGAAGCTTTAATTGATCAGTTGATTAGATTGTAATTGATAAGAAATTAATTCATCTTCAAAATTATTTTAATAGTAAATTATATTATAATTAAGTAGAAAAAAAAGAAGATCTGTAATATAATTTTAATAACTTTGTAAAATGTTGATTAAGTTTTTAAATTGTGTTAAGAATATAGGGAAAGGTATTATGAATATACACTGATAAATGTTGTAACTAAGCTGAAGGAATAAAAAAAGAATTAGCTTAACAGTTAAGGAAAGCAGGGGGACGTGTAAACAGAAAAATAAAACTGAAGTCAAGGACTAAAATAGTTCAGTTAGGTGTATTGTGACATTTAAGGGGTGGAATGAATGACAACTCAAGGTAATGTAACTGGAGTGTAGACCATTGAACTATTCTTCTAAAGAATTCAACGTCATACGTCGTATGACAGGGCCGAGATAAGTATCTGTTATGTTATATTTTACGTAGATTTATACAAAACTTATCGAATGATAAATAATTGCATAAACTGTAAAGGTTTTACTATTAAAATAACAATATTTCTCTATGTTGTTGTACATGAACAGAAGCTTGAGTCAGTATATTTAATGTAGTATTGAGGTAATTAAACACCTATTCCCATTGGGACATTGTGTAACGATGAAATCTTGTAACACGGCATTTACTGTATGGGGATGTCATGGTGCAGTACCTTCATTGTGGTACGGGAGGGGTTATCATTGACAAGCCATTTACCGTGGGTTGGCCAAATTTAATCTCTAATCAACAAACTTGGATAGTTAGGATTGTATCTTTCTCTTAATTGCCTGTTGACAAATGTTATGCCTCAATGACGTTATTCAAAAGTATAATGGAAAGCTCAATAGGAAAGATTGGCCTAAAATATTAATTCTGATGTATTTGCTAGACCAAGTAGGTAATAGCAACAAGAGGCATACAATTTAGATGTGGTATGGGAAAACACAGAACTTTTTTTAGTTTATAGTATCAAATAGTATTGTCAATAGTGGAAATCAAATAAAAAGTCAATATATTGTAAGTGATTCATCTCTAATTTCTATAATACGATTTCGTATAAAATAATTATGAATCAAAATAATAATTCAGTATGTACTGTTAAAATTAACTCATAGTTTTGATATGGTAAATCGTAGGTTTGAAGTCGTAATTAAAAATCTTTGCTACAATTGAAAAGTATATTAAACACTAGTCTTGAACATGCGATTAAATATTTTTTGCGTTTGTTTTGTAAATACAGTACTAAGTATCAGGCATGTCAGTTATTTGAAAATCACACTAATACTACGTGGTTCGGTTTCCACGTAAATCTATAGGTCCCTTAGTTTCTTTGGCTATTGACTATTAATAAATGGCACTTTCTAAGGAATAGTCGACTTTAGTAAGTAACAATGACTACACTGGTTCATCTATAAACATTACTCTCATTCGCTCCTAATAATGGACCATATTCGATATACGTCTTGATAATAAAAATAAATATTAAATTCATTTAAGTGAAGTAACAGATTAAGCCCAAAGAAAGTTCTGTACTTGATGAGATGTCAAAATGTTGTTATAGTGTTAAGTGAGGGAAACACGACAAGAAATATTATTTGGAAACACCAGTGGAGGGAATTCCAAAATAAAATTACGAAATTTTCTTCCAATAAGTAAACAAACGGAAGGAGTAAAGGAAGTATTGAATGATGCCTCGAAAAGACGTATTAAGCTGTAGTGGATCCAACATAACACAATATTGACTATACCCGTTGTGTGACGGAGCCTGTATATCTACTTAGGAGTGTCTCGGGAAACACGTACTGTATTAAGCTGTAGTAGGTCAGACGACATAATATTGATTATAACCATTGTGTGACAGAGCCTGTATATCCACTTAGGGATGTCTCGGGAACACGTATTAAGCTTTAGTGGATCAGACGTTAGACAATATTGGCTATACCCATTGTGCGACAGAGCTTATATATCCACTTAGGGATGTCTCGGGAACACGTATTAAGCTGTAATGTATCAGACGTAAGACAATATTGGCTATACCCATTGTGCGACAGAGCTTATATATCCACTTAGAGATGTCTCGGGAACACGTATTAAGCTGTAATGGATCAGACGTAACACAATATTGACTATACCCATTGTGTGACAGAGCCTATATATCCACTTAGGGATGTCTCGGGAACACGTATTAAGCTGTAATGGATCAGACGTAACACAATATTGACTATACCCATTGTGTGACAGAGCCTATATATCCACTTAGGGATGTCTCGGGAACACGTATTGAGCTGTAATGGATCAGACGTAACACAATATTGACTATACCCATTGTGTGACAGAGCCTATATATCCACTTAGGGATGTCTCGGGAACACGTATTAAGCTGTAGTGGATCAGACGTAACACAATATTGGCTATACCCATTTTGTGACAGAGCCTGTATGTCCACTTACGGATGTCTCGGGAAATACGTATTAAGCTGTAGTGGATCAGACGTAACACAATATTGGCTATACCCATTTTGTGACAGAGCCTGTATGTCCACTTAGGGATGTCTCGGGAACACGTATTAAGCTGTAGTGGATCAGACGTAACACAATATTGGCTATACCCATTTTGTGACAGAGCCTGCATATCCACTAAGGGATGTCTCGGGAACACGTATTAAGCTGTAGTGGATCAGACGTAACACAATATTGGCTATACCCATTTTGTGACAGAGCCTGCATATCCACTTAGGGATGTCTCGGGAAATACGTATTAAGCTGTAGTGGATCAGACGTAACACAATATTGGCTATACCCATTTTGTGACAGAGCCTGCATATCCACTTAGGGATGTCTCGGGAAATACGTATTAAGCTTTTATTTGATCAGACGTAAGACAATATTGGCTATACCCATTGTGTGACAGAGCCTGTATATCCACTTAGGGATGTCTCGGGAAATACGTATTAAGCTGTAGTGGATCAGACGTAACACAATATTGGCTATACCCATTTTGTGACAGAGCCTGCATATCCACTTAGGGATGTCTCGGGAACACGTATTAAGCTGTAGTGGATCAGACGTAACACAATATTGGCTACACCCATTTTGTGACAGAGCCTGCATATCCACTTAGGGATGTCTCGGGAACACGTATTAAGCTTTAATTGATCAGTCGTGTAGAATTGTAATGATAAGAATAATTATCTCAAAATTATTTTAGATAGTTAATTTATTTATTAATTATAGAGAAAAAAAAGAAGATTGTTATATAATTTTGATACACTGTAATACTTGTTTAAGTTTTAAATTTTCATTAAAAATATAGTAAAGAGTATATATTTATACACTTGAATAAATGTTGTAACCTAAGCTGAGGGAATAAAAAAGAATACTTAATCAGTTAAGGAAAGCAGGGGGAAGGTAAACAGAAACAAAATATACTAAGAAAAGGTCTCATAAAATTCAGTTAAGGTAATATGTGACATTAAGGGGTGGAATGATCACCTCAAGAGGTAATGTAAATGGAAGAGTAAACCACTGACCTATCTTCTAAAAATTCAACGTCACTGCTAGACAGGGCCGAGATAAGTATCTGTTTTATTATACTTCCTACGTAGAGTTATACAGAACTTATACAGAACTGATAAATCAATTGCAATAAACTGGTAAAGGGGTTTTACTATTCAACATATAACAATATTTCTCTATGTTGTGTGTCACATGACAGAGCATTGATCTCAGTATATTAATGTAGATAATTGGTATGAGCCCTATTCCCCATGGGGACATTGTTGTAACTGATGACTCCTTGTACACGGCATACTGAGGGGCTAATGGTCATTGGTGCAGTACCTCATTGTGGAGGGGGGGTTAATCATTGACAACTCCCCTTATTACCCGTGGGTGTAGGCCAAATATTAATCTCAATCAACACCTCTGGATAGTTAGGATAGGTGTTCTATTCTGTAATTGGCCGTTGACAATAGTTATGCCATCAATGTCGTTATTCAAACGTTTATTAATTAACCTCAAAGGATAGTTAGCCTAAATATAATAAATTCTGTATGTAGTTGCTAGACCAAGTAGGAATACAACAAGAGGCATACAAACTTAGCATTGTTATGAAAACACAGAACAGTTTTGTTTAGTTATATAAGTTAAAATAGTATTGACATATAGTGGAATCAAATAAAAAGTCCAAATTATTGTAAGTGATCATCACTCATTCAACAATTACGACTAATGTATAAAATAATTATGAAACCTGTTTCACAATAGTTATGTTAAAAAGAATACAATAGTAGTGATATATGGATCACAATAAAAATGACAAATGCATATCATAATAAAGATTATTGTCTTATAATAATAACGAAAAAAGTCAACAACAAAAATAACAATACAGTCTTACAATAATAACGACGAATGTCTCTTTATAATTTTGGCAAATGTATACAAAAATACCGGCTGACAACAGCTGTCTCACGATAATGATGTCAATTAGCAATAATAAAGATGGTAAATGTCTTAAAAATTGCGTAAGCTGTCAACTGTAATATCTTAAATGTTAAAAAAAAAAAAAAAAACTCTTAACAGTGACTGCTACTACCTACAGTAATTACGTCGATTTTTATAGGTTTTACTGCAATGGCCTGCAAAACACCAAATATAGTTTTTAAGCTTATAAATTCGGATAAAAATCCCCGTTTGGAATATATAAGGGCCGAGGGTGTCTTTACTAGTAGATAAAGCAATGAAATTTCCTTTCAATAAGTGAACGAACTGAAGAAGTGAAGCAAATATTGAATGATGTCTCGGAAACACGTACGAAGCTGTAGTATATCAGACGTCACACAATATTGACAACACACACTGTGTGACGGAGCTGTGTATCCACTTAGGGATGTTATTTGGTTCTGTTGAACTAAGCGAGTTATTTACTTATCAGACCGTGTGAGATCGTGAAACGTATTCTTTTATATATCCCTTGTAAATATAGTGTTCATTTTATTTTTAACCTACTCTAACCAGACAAGCAATATTTTACTTTCCGTTGCAAATATGGATATACCTACTTGGGAATTTTCCATTTAATATTAAATTGTGTTGCAATTTATAGTAACTATTCTAATAAACTCTGTATGTTCGAATTAGTATAATTAATTTTTAACGTTTTATTCTTTGTAACAAGCTAGAGGGCCTTGGTGTGAGAGGCGTTTCCTTGCAGTGGTTCAATTCATACTTGTTTAATAGAATATAGTTTGTTAAATTGGCAGGCATTCGATCTGACCGTGTGGAGTCCAGTTGTGGTATTCATCAGGGCAATGTGCTTGGACCTCTGCTCTTTTTAGTATATGTTACCGGCCTTGGGATTCTATACATTGCCTGGTAGTTTCCGGCAAAGTATGAAATGAATGATCAAAGTCGGATAATTATTAACTTTGCCTAGGCATTATTATGTATAGTGCCTAGTAATTTTATACAATGCCTGTTGATCCTTGGGAAAAGTTTTAATTTAAACAATTTTAATATAAAGTTATTTATTGAGTACAAAATAATTCAAAAAGACTGCATATGCCTCAATTTATTTATTACATCATGTAACTGAACCAAGACATTTTGAGTTAAACTGTCTATTGTTTTTTACACAGGTGCATTTTTATACACTTAGTTGTGCAACTGCATTTCATGAAACCTTGACCGTTTCCTGAAAACAAAGCTGTTGCTATGGTCCGAAGTCCGGTTTCATTCTCACCCCTAGACAGAAATTTCAGAGGACCCCAATTGTTTTTTAATAGACTGTCCAGAGAACTCAAGTATTCTGAGAAATAGGCTTTCTCCCTCGCCTTAAGACATTTCTTGTTGATAGGGAGTTCTATGATTTGGACGAATGTCTGGCTGAGAAGCGATCGTCGGTTGCTTGAGACTAGAATGTTTTGTTGTTTTGTACATATTATCTATTTATATTATTTATTTCTTGGCAATATAAGTGTCATAGTTTTAATCTCTAGTTGGTTTTGACGATTGATTTATACCTTTGCGTATTTTTTCAATAAATTATTTTGAAATTGACTTTATGTGAATAAATAGATATTTTTTTAACTCAAAGCTGCCCCTAACAAAAATTAACATATTGTATTTTTTACATATGTACAACTAATACAAGTAACTAAAGGTGAAATCAATAATAGTTATCCGTTTGTTTTGTCCTTTTGTCATGAACTAATGATGTATTAAGAAGGTGTTATATTTGTAATACTGAAATTTGTGTACAACTCAAACTTCCGCATATTTGTATACACAAAACTGGACTGTAGGGAACGGATTCACTTGATATTTTTATACAAGACTGTACTTAAAGACAAGATTGTTGTTATATATTTAGTTCAAAATGAGAAAGACATGCCATGCTAGGGGTTCATTAGTAAGGGTGGAATGTAAAGGATAGGGTTCTACACAGTAATATATGTTTCACTCACTCGCTGTAACAACGATATATATATGTCTCTGTAAGAGACACGACACCCACCTGACCATGTCTGTATTTTGGTAGCACATGTTTTATTTACAAAAAAAAAAAAAAAAAAAAAAATTGGCTGATAGGTAATATTATCTATAGAAATAAAACGTAAACAATACTTCAGTTGAAGGAAATCTGTCATTCAAGATGTTGTAAAGATTATTTTGTTTTATTCTGACCTGTGTTATTGAATTATGTTTTAGGTTAGAAAAGTTTATGATAAAAATGAATAGTTCTAAGATGTATATAAATATGGATTAAGGAGATTTTGATATCATTTCGCATCATACTAAGAATATATTTATTCTTAAACCCCAATGTATGGAAGTGCATAAAGCCTTAACACGAAAACTTAAGCACATTTTTCATAAGTTGAATAATTTGATAGTTTAACAGAAATTAAAAATTCAAGTAAATTTAATTAAACTAGTGTCAGAACCAGTAGCGCAGTGCTGTAAGCCAGCTACTTGGGGACATAGGGTTGTGGAGATTGTAGGTGATACGTTTTATGATAAGTCCTCTTAATACCAATACGGCGTCCGCTCGGTGGTTTCCATCGACGTGGACACTACTAGATGTTGGGTGGTAGTCAGGGTCCAGGTGTTGTGTGAGAGAAGAAAACTTAATATCAGGCTTGACAGATAAGTGAAAATAAGACGATTTGGATTCCACGTAAAATAG
Organism: Stictocephala bisonia; assembly: GCA_035578905.1. Taxonomy (NCBI): domain Eukaryota; kingdom Metazoa; phylum Arthropoda; class Insecta; order Hemiptera; family Membracidae; genus Stictocephala; species Stictocephala bisonia. The sequence goes on from JAQJVL010001540.1 coordinate 19,402, forward strand.
TATATTTCATAACAAGAGTGAAAAGTGGGGTTTTGCATGTTCGAGACCATATATTTGAAGTGCGAGACTTGTCGAGCACTTCGAATGGTCGAGAACATACAAAACACTTTCACTCGAGTTTTGAACGATACTTTTCACTACACTACGGAATAAAAACAGGTGTTGTTGACTGTGGAAAATTTTCGGTTGTAAACAATGTTACTTTCGGTAGTAAAAAATAGACAGCTGTTGAAAATATGATGTTTCGCAGGTTGTAAACACATAACGAAAACAGCTAAACTCATACATTTTCACTACACTAGTATGAGTTTAGCTGTTTTCGTTATGTGTGTACAACCTGCGAAACATCATATTTTCAACAGCTGTCTATTGTTTACTACCGAAAGCAACATTGTTTACAACCGAAAATTTTCCACAGTCAACAACACCTGTTTTTATTCCGTAGTGTAGTGAAAAGTATCGTTCAAAACTCGAGTGAAAGTGTTTTGTATGTTCTCGACCATTTGAAGTGCTCGACAAGTCTCGCACTTCAAACATATGGTCTCGAACATGCAAAACCCCACTTTCCACTCTTGTTATGAAATATACTATTCTCTTAGTTGCCCTGACTATTGGGCTGTCAATAAATGGCCCTTTATGAGCATAAGTCAAACGCAGCTAGCAACTAGACTACACAGGTCATCCACACTCAACCTACACTCGAGTATCATTTATTTTCACCTAAAAATATGCCTTCTGGTATTTCAGAATATATGCACATTATCACGAAACTGTAGTTACAATAAACTGTCCCTGGCACATAACAACTGCAGTTCTCAGACAAAATGTAGATTGTACGTTGGTTGTTTTCTGCCAAGCAACAATGCAAGAGGTCTTAAAGACAATTTACTTCTTCCAACTGTCTCCTTTGTAGTATTTTGAGTTACTAGATGGCCTTCACTGTCCTCTAGATTACGTTTAAACCGTATTTTATTTTGTAGTAAACAACAAGCTGTAAAGTTGTATACTAGTGATTCAAATGTGTAAAATTATTTTTTTCAATGTGTTCTGTTTGTGTTGGGACATAATTAACTAGTTAGGTCACATATAACAGAACATTTATAAAAACCAGTGGTGTTCGAATATCCCACGAATTATAGCTTAGCTCAACAAATTTTATGATATTTCAGTTTTTGTGAGAGTTGAATAGAAAACATATTAAGGCATTATACTAGAGCTGTCAAACTATTTTAATTTGTGGTTTATATATTTCATCAGTTATATAATTTTGTGACTTTGTAGGGGAAAGTCGCCTAAGTCGTACCACTTCTTAAGTCGTACCTCTTAGTTTTGCTGCAGTAAAGCAAGAAAGTAGCGCTCCACCGTAGTCCGTTGAATATATTCAGTGTCTCAAGTAGATGTGAACAGTTTCGTTGCGCTGTGTTCATCCAAAACGTTTTAACAATGAATTTCACGATTTCTTACTTCTAAACTTCAGTTTTGACTCCGATTTGGAAGTTGTTACTGTCAAAATTTTTTTGTTATTTTTTATTCACATATGTTTTCTGTTTAAACTTTATTACAACTGAAGATGCCTTAACCGGCGAAAGCGCTATTGTTAAAAATTAAAATTTGTGGAATTTATTAAAAAATTACTTTCTCTTTACAACCAAAACAATTCCATCAAGCATATACAGCAGAAAATAAATAAGTAAGTTTAAAAAAATCTTAAATCTCACACGCTAGAATTGTTTAATGTAGTATCTATAGACGAGCACGTTTTTATCATACAATACTTTTAGGTTAGACAGATCAATGTTTAGTTAAAAATTAACCAGTTGCCTAAGTCGTACCTCTCTGTGAATTCTGCTGCAAAGTTACGCGTAAAAAAAAATTAGATAAAGATTTAATAAGATAATGTTTACTTACCTACATCTTCAAACCAATGTGGCACTGTGATTGAGGTTAAAGCAGATGAATGGTTTTACAATGTTTGTCAAGAAGCTTCAATCGAAGACATGTTACGATGTTTGGAGTGTAAAGCTTGGGTTCATGAGACATGTGCTGGTGTAAAATATGAATAAAAATGTTTATTTATACAGAATGTAAACAATAATTTAAATATTAATTTGTTTAATGACTCTATGCACACCTTAGTTGTAAAAATATACTAATTGAATAAAGTGTACTGTTACTTACGTGGTCCTTTATTATACCAACTATTGTTTTCCATGAAATTGATTTAAATATATACTTAGGTAACTGGTTCCCTATGTCGTATACCACTTGCAAATATTTCCAAAAACTCACATTATATAATACTCGTATTTTAATAGCCTTCTGTGGCTGAGGGTGCTTTTGTAGATAGGTTATTAGGTATGCCTTTGTAATATATTAGCGTAGGCCTTTAGTTCAAGAAATTGTAAATTACAAAAATCAAAAACTGAAAATTGGTACGACTTAGGCAACTTTATACTAGGATGTAAAGCTAGAAATATATTAATTTATCATATAAAAAATAACTGTCCTATATTTTTAGCATGGCTCCAATAAACTGCAGTAAAGTTATCTAAAACTCGACAGTAAGAAAGTGATGAAAGCTGCAGTTATTTTATTTATGTGGAGTGGCAGTAGCTAAGGAGCTAAGACGGTCATAGGTAATCATAGGTCCGGTCCTCGTCTCGTACTGTGCACATGAAAATGCCCCCCCCCCGATTTTAAAACTATCCATAAACAAATAAAATATCCATAAACAAATTGAAAACTGTGCTCCGATTTTAAAACTTGTGCACGAAAACCTCCTGCACCTCCAGCGAGTAATAGGTAATATTTTCGTAGGCTAGTCTAAGCATTTATAAATCAAACTTTCGTATGTTTGTGTACACAACACTCGAAAAGATGTAAATGGACACACTATAAATGTTTGCAAAACATTGCATTTATAAACAGAACTTTTTTGATATATCCAATTTCAAAAATTGGAACAAGATCAGGGCATTTCAAGTGATTCCCGATCTTCCTAAATTTCACAAATGATAATAAAGTAATTATTAAAAAAAATCCTGTAAGTGTAATACTGTGACCGTATTATTTAAGAAAAAAAAAAAAAAAAAAAAACTGTAAGTTACTATATATATCAGATAAGATCAAGAACAAAGTCAACCTTATCATTTTTAGTGTATTTTATTAATAAAGTACTGACAAGTATTATTAGGCACATCAATAAAATATTTTTTTTTACGGGGTAAAAATTAATTTACGAACAAGGTGTGAGACTCTCGGTTTCCCGAACTACCCACTAAAAACACATCGTCTACTAAGACTACCCTGGAACCATTTATCATAAGACTTTGGGCTAGGCTTATTTGTTATTTGCTTTCAAGACATTCCACAGTCTAAAGTATTAAATTAACAGTTAAGATCTGTCTAATTTTTCCACATTAAGGCTACATGGTTCCAGGTGACTTACCCTTGGAGCATGCTACCTACGACACGATCCGGGTTATGGTCCCGGGGACCTCTACAGTCAGAGCGACTCTTTTTAAGTGCCCAACTGTCACACTGGAAACACGTGTCTTCCATCGTATTCTGGACACCATGGGAGAATAGGAGGTCAGACTTCACCATTTCGTTCAGGTAAGATGGTAAGATGAAAGTATCCACAAAAAAAAAAAAAAAAAAAAAAAAAAAAAAAAAAACTTGGTCACGAAATAACCGACCATGTCCGCATTTCAACCACGGATCGAATTGAGCCTCGCCATCCAACGTCCTCATGGATCGGTTTCCCAATCATACTGCTAGTTTTGAAACAAACGGTCTCACACTTCTGTCACAACAGCCTCTCTGCCGGCCTCCAACCTCCTCCAATAAATCGCCTGTCACTAGAAAGGCGATAGGGACGACACTGGAGATCACCAGGATGGATGGTTCGCGGACTGTGCGCTGAACTCTCGAAAGCCGATTCTAGAGACACTTTTATGCAAAGCTTGAGCCCAGATCTATGTTCCGTACAAAAGCACGGATCGGATTGTAGCATTGATTTTATACAGTCACATAGATTTCCTATCCAATCTTTAATTGTTGTCTCAAATTCTCAGCTGTTTTTGTGAACCATTATGGATCGCCAGTGTATATATTGTATAATGCAGTTTAAACTAGCTGTGATTGCAGACCTCACTAAGTAACCAAATTAAATGCACAAATATTCATATTTAATGGCGTACCAATAGTAGGATTGTAGATAATAGGAAGTGGCGCTTAGACATTTAAAAAATGATATGGTAGTGTAACTTTTGTTTTAGTTACGGCATGACATTAGTGTACATTAGCACTTCTAAATAAATTAGGCAAGAATGTTGTAGTTATAGTTAATGTTCGTCTTACTTTACCAGGCGAAGTTAGGGCTAAGAATCCCTCTCTAACACTTAACCTGAGGACCAACGGCTTTACGTGACTTCCGAACCACGGGAGCGGCAGGGCAAAAACTGTTGTGGTCATGTTGGGAAATCAAACCCGGACCGGATGCGTGGCAAGCCAACGCCTTAGTCTCTTAGCTACATCCACTCCAACTGTAGTGTTAAACCATAAGTTAATTTATAATACTAAAAACATATTAAATCTATATTAACAATCAAATTTGATAGTTTGTACCATATGCAAAAATTCCAGCTGTACCATTTTATACCAATACTAATATTAGTAATGAAGCGATGATAGAACCTTTAATCACAATAGGTGGATTAGATAGCCTGTGCCTATGAAGTGATTGACATAGCAAAAGCCTATACATGGTTTGAGGATTAGTGGTGTGGGTAGCTAATTGACTAAAAGTCATTCCCTAATTTACGGCTGTACTCGTCAAGTTAGAGGTATTTACAAACTGTAAATTTTAATAAAAATATTTTTAAAATCACTATGTCAAACACTGTTTTCCTGCGATTCACATCTTTCTTGAAAATTTAATCAAAATCGTTAGTGCCGTTTTCAGAAATTTCCATTTGTGTATGTTTTTTCCATAAAAATAATAAAACTACAAATTCAAAAAAGTGAAAAAAAAAACAATCTAGAGACATTGGCTTAATAATACAACTTCATACAAAATTTCATGAAAATTCATCCATCCATTTGGTCTCCAGCCAAGTGCACATACACACTAACAGACATACATACGGACAGACACGCAACATTTTTATTTTCAAAAAACCACTTAATTGAGTTCATGGGACGCTAAAATGGATTTTTAGACCAACTTGTCAAAAGTTTTTTTTGACGATCACAATACTTTCTCTATGCTAACGCATATGGGAGAAAGTAAAAGGCATGACAACCTCACCAAACAATCCACACCAGCATCAAAAAGCATGGCTATAAAACAAAAATAAATGAGTGTATAACTAAAATGTTGGCATATAGAAAAGAAAACGTCGAGAAAAGTGTAATGAATGAATATCAGAAATCATTATAGAATAAAATATTGAGTATCCTTGAATGAAGTGAAATATTATTCAGTACAAGTAAACGTCACACAACACAAATTTATTACAATATAAGCACAAAATGCACAAATATACTACAATACAAGCACAAAATGCACACAGTGAATCTTTTGTGAATCCCTCTGGTCTGAGGAAGGTGAGCGTGGTTCACCGAAATCGATCACCATAATATTTGTGCATTTTGTGCTTGTATTGTAGTATATTTGTGCATTTTGTGCTTATATTGTAATAAATTTGTGTTGTGTGACGTTTACTTGTACTGTATATGTACCAACACGTATTATGCTAATTAAAAAACTAAATATTATTCATACAAATTGCACCACCGACTAAATCAGAAAATATCAAAATTAAAATTTAACTTAAAATATAGCACTTGTTTATTTATATTGTTCGTAAAGGTATGGTCTAATGTATATTTAACACATCAACCATATATTTTTAATGTCCAATACTGTTCATCTAAAAAGTTTAAACGTAAAACTGTACAATGATCAATATAGGTATTATTTATTATGTCAATATTTTATTTCTAAGCCAATAGGAGAAGGGTCTAAACTGTATAGGAGACACAAACATGAAAATACAGTAGGTTAGGTTTGGTTAGTGAAATCACTTCAATACAGCCAGCTGATTGCATTTTTGTTTGAACTGTAAATAGCCATTCGGTTTAGTCAAAATCTACTTCAAAGATATCTAACAAAAAGTCCAAGATTATCGGTACAGTACAGTTTGGTTTTAGGATAAATAAGCAAAATGTTGATAAATAAAAAAGTATATTTTTAGATACAACATTACTCGTTATTTGCCAAATATATGATAAATTATTTGTTTTAGTTGTCTGTTGGCCTCAGTTGATAATTATTTTGGAAATTAACAGGCCCATAAGCATTTTTAGAAATAAATAAATGAAAAATATACAAGATTTTTAACAAGGTAATTTGCATATAACTCAGAGTTAACAAATATTTTACATTATAGCACATAAAGTTTTACACAGAAATATTTGAAAAGACATTTTTTCCGAATTATGACTTATAACATTCGGGCTCAGCACAGACTGACAATCTACGTTTTCCGACTCCCTGAATAACGGTGATATTGAATCATGTATTCCATGTTGATCACGTCTCTAGATCTGTGAGGATAAACGAATTTGTGTCCTGAATGACCAAAACGGATTTAAACCTCAGAGGGATGTTCCGCTCCCGGTTTACTAATGTCAATAAACTCGGCATCAAAGCATAACGGAAGCTGGTTGTTATAGGCTGGAGTTGAGTTTAATGTTGAGTTCTTTAGGCAAAACCAAAAAAGGTACATATGAAGTATAATTTTGTCTTTTTTAAATAGAAAAGTCATCATTGTTAAATTTGTTGTTTTCCAATGAATAAAGGGCAGTCGATAATTTAAGGCACATAAAAAGCACAGCTGATTTTTGTAATGAAAAGCCAACCCTGTTATTATATTATTGATTAAGTATAGAAAGTAACAGACGGACCAAAGCAATACATTTGTTCTAGACGCACGCCTGTGCTGCTATCTAGTGCGAAAGGTCTCATAGAAGCGCTCGGATAACTGTTTGGCGTAATGAACAGTTAATTTATAAATAAGTATAAACTTCTCATAAATAAGTAAGTTATGAAGTACACGCATAACATGATGTAAATTTTAAAAAACATTTTGTAAAAATCCTCGTGGACTAGCTGCATTGGATAATAATAAGGACTAGTGCATTACAAAGTTTAACTTTCCCAACTTGAGTTAAGAAAATAATATTAAGCCGTCTAGAACGAGACCTACATCGCAATTACTTCAAACCTGCGTTATTTTTTTAAGGACGAACTTTGTTGGTGGATTTTAGGGTTTATGTTCTACTACCAAACATTTAATTTCACTTACTTCTCGGCCTATGCTTTCAATTAATTGCTCTGCTGACTCTTTGTGGTTCGTCACCCTGACATGACAGAAAAATAGTTTATAAAGTAGATTTATAGGTGTAGTAATGATGATGTATCAAGTTTTAATTACATAACTGTAATCGTTCAGAAATTATGAAGCTTGTGTGGAACTTTAAAACATCACTGTCATCATTAGCGATAAAGAGCTCTTACATTATGACTAATAGGTTTACATCACGTCAAGCCTCTCTATCGACAATACAGATACAAACACTTGATATCAAATAATGTTTGCTGGCTTTAATATTGCATCAATCTAAGGGGACATAAGATTAGAATATTTTTATGTCCAATGAAATGATAAAAAAAACTATTATAGAATATTTTTAATTTTCATAATAACCTATTACATCCATGTACATTTGTTTTATATTACCTAAATAATAATATAAACACTTAATTTACTAGTATCAGGTTAGAAAAAAGAGTACTCTCCAAAATTTTCGTTTTGAAAAAATTATATTACATATAAAATTAGTCAATGCTGTAGCCCACTAGCTAGCGTAGAAATAAGCACTTCTGCTTCAAAATCAAAGTGTCATAGATTCAAATATAACACGTACATGTTTCTGAAGTTTTTGGTGATCCCCCCACCCACCTATACACGTACACCCTTCTTTGAACATTTTTGAATTCATTATAGCTCGAATCATTATGAAGTCCTTGATGCTTATCGCACAGGGAATAAAATAATTAATTTAAAAAAATGAATCGGAACATTTTTCTTATTTTAATTGGTAAGAAATACAAAACAAATTATGTGTAACGAATATTGAATCCAGCCACATTGGATGTGAATGCGTGGCCATTTCGATAGATCATAACATTCCCAGTTAATTGTTGTGCTGAGCAATAATAATTGAAGCAGCATCAATACAAAAAATGCTTATCTAAAAAAGTTGTCCAAGAGAGAGTGGTATTTTTAAAATTTTGCCATAAACATCATTACTTTTTATCCCTTATCTCTGTTTAGATCATTATTATAAATTGAGTCATTAAGTGATATTTGCATAATGGATCCTTTAAGAACTTTTTCTATTACGCATGAAAAAGGTTTCTCCATTCATCGTAGTCCTAAGCCTTTCGTCGTCAGTGTTCAATTATAAGAGCTGTAACTAGGGCCATTGTAACAAAATATATATGTAAAAAGTACTAATTTACAGTGAGGTTTTTAAAGGAGTTATTTTCCTCGTGTTTTGATAATTATCGGAAACAAAAATATTGACTTTTAGAATCAAACTAAACACTTACCCTGATTCCTAGCTTATAAAACTAGAGTGCTGAAATATTCTCATAGATATAGAAATAGCTGTAACAAAATAAGAATTATTTTGTAAGAATGATAAACACCACTGTACGTACCTAGCAGAGTGGGTGGGTCAACACTACCGTACGTGTTTGGCAGTGTGGGTGGGTCAACACACCACTTTTCATGTTTAGGAGGGGGAAGGGTCATTACCGGTGTGTGTGTGTGTGTGTGTGTGTGTGTGTGTGTGTGTAGTTGGATGGTACTGTACGATGGTATTAATTCACCCTGATACGGTACGGTGATATTGACCCTCCTATATTCCCATCCACCTATTCCTGTACAGTGGTATTGACCCACCCACCTACCCTACTATACTACACTCCTACGGTAATACGAAAAATATTTATTGAGTATAATTATTCACCTCTGCGTTATATGTCTTTGCTAAAGGTACCTGCTACTATTAGTAATCAATATCTTGGTTAGTTATAGTTATCAGTTTAGGTAAATTACATTACTGTCATTTCATTACTGACTTTTACTCCTTACTTAAATATCTAAAGAAAATTTTTTACAATATTCCCTTAAATGGCATAAATAACAAGCATTTTAAAGTACTACTGTTATAATATTGCCTAATTTTTATTAAATTTCACTTACTGACAAAAATATTTTAGTTCACAAATGTATCTAAATCAGAAGTGGGTGAACTAATTTGAAGAAACGCATTCGTCCTTTTGCCCCACAATTTCATCACCTTTCTATCATTCTATCATTTCATTTTAGGTAGAGTAGTGAGAAAAAAAAATATTAACTAGTGGTTCAGTATCCCCTAAAACCTTTTGTAACGTCACTCCCCAAGGGTCTGTTGTGGAAACCACACTCTACACTCTCCTGTACATTGATGTGAAATGTAAATTACAGCCATTAAAAAACTCACTTTGACTGGAGTTTGTGGGTTTTCCTGTTCAAGTATAAAAAAAGAGTTCTTTTTGTGACATTGTAAATAAACTTTCAGCTTGAACTTAATTCATCCCTTCAAAGGCTACAACTTCGCCTGATAACCTGACATTCATATTTTAACTATATCAAAATGAGTAAGAAAAAAATACCAGGAAAATGCTTATTAAGTCCAATTTCTAATGCAAAAAATTTATGTCATTAGAGGTGGATTTTCTCAAAACATTCCAAAATATTCATATTTGAAAGGGCAACGTTTTTTATGGGGATAAACAGTATATTTTTAAGGTGTAAAATATTAAGGTATTAATTGAATATTGTTTTCAAAGTAACATTGTATGCTAAAGTGGGTAGATTGTATTATTTACCTTTTACATTCCTAGTTTATGTAATTACAAACGTAGTTGTAGTCATATAATGTATGTTTTGTTGTTAACATAAAAAATAAATTTACGTTTTATGAATGGTATTAAATGAGGAACTAAATAACGAGTGTTTAAATTACACTAAATGAAGGTAATTAAAAAAATAACTAATGTCACTCACTACATTAGGACTATTTAGTACTCTCTGCTACTTAACTAAATTCTTAGATCTCATAAATCAAATTAAGTAGTCCTTTTGCAAAGGGAAACTTATTATTAAGGGAGGACGCCATTTTATATGGATTATGGATTAATACTGACAATGGGCTTTTGGTATTTTAAATTAAAATTAGAAACAGGTTGTGACCTTGCTTAGGTATTCAACTAGAAAAGAGCGAAAAAAAATCATTAGGATGGTATTTTTAACAAAATATTCTAGTAAAAAATACATAATGCAGTGAGGATGATTAAATATAACATACCCTTACCAACGCACCACTGTTACTCCTCCCGAGTTTACTCCAAAACTTTCACATCCCTAGAGAGTCATAAATACAATCTCCCAACCTCTCCGTACACGACAGTCTCCCTTAAGGGACTCATGACGTATAAAGTGTTTTTATTGAATGTTTTTGTTTTTATTATATTCAATAAAAAACAATAGTAATGATACGAATCAAATATAATATTAAATTACCAATATTGAGTATTTGCTGTAAAAATGATAAAATAAATTAAACACCATGATATTTTGTGTGGGGTATACTCCACTGAGGTGCAAAAGAGATGGGACACTGTTGTTTTCTTTAATATTTGTCTATTTTCTTAATTTAAACCAACTTGTGCACAATTACAATGACAAGGAATAACATAAAACAAAAGAAATAAAACTAAAGTGGTCATTACCGGAAGCTTTAGTTATTAGGAAATCATATCAGTTACTTAAAATGTACCATGTGATAATTTAAGAAGAAATGAAAATAGTGTTTTCATACTTTTTTAAAGCAACACTTCAACAGAGCCAGTGTTATTTTAGGATTATGAACACTTGGTGGGTTTTAAGTTTTCCATTTCAGAAAGTTCAGTACCTGAAATTTTCCTCCTCGAGCTCTGATGATTGCTTCTAGTCGCCTAGGCATGCTTTCAATTACATTATGTATGTTCTGTTGACCAATATTGTTCCATTCTGCCTGTACAGCCTGTCGAATGTGATCCAAAGTTAGCAGCTCGCCAAATTGACTTCTAATTGCCCTCCCAATCTGGTCCCAGATGTGTTCAATCGGATTTAAGTCAGGGATATGTGCTGGCCACTCCGTTGTACTGATTTCCACTTCCTGAGGGTAACCTTGCATCTATCTAGCGGTATAAAGTTGAGCATTGTCATGCATGAAAACAAAATCTGGCCGAACAAATCCTGCACAAACTGTAACATGTTCCTCTTCCACATACGTCTGACCATTTAAAGCTCTTCTACGAAAAACGACTGTGTGAGCTTCTGTTGATATTCGGTATTCTGACACACAACATGCTAGAGCCACCATTGAAACTGTGAAATTGTCCCCTCACTCTTGCGTATACTCCTATCACTCCCCACACCTAACCCTTTCCCGACCATTAGGAGATCTGATAGAGAATCTGGACTCGTCGGAGAATAATACACGACTCCCCTTGTCAACAGTCCAGTTTAAGTGTTTTTTTGCAAATTGCAATCGAGATTGCCGATGATGTGCGGTCAGTCTTGGGTCTGTGGCAGGCCGGACAAGCATTTAATTCTTTTTCCTGTAACATTCTTCTTACTGTTCATGTGCTATTATTCACTCCCCGAACCTTCCGAAGTTCATTTGCCAGTTCAATAGAAGTTGAAACCCGATTCTGTAGACTCCACGAAACAATAAACTATCATCCTCAGCACTAGTTGCTCGGCTACGACCGGATCCGGGCTTTCCACCATAACTACCAGAAGCCTGAATCGGATAATGCTTTAACGTGAAAATCCTGTGATCTCTGCCCCCCAACGCACGCTATTGCCATTTTCAATTTATGCCACTATTCTAGCAGCATTAACTGGTGAAAGATGCAGTTTAAAAGTCACAAACGCACTGGAACTGTAACAGTTATAATCAGAAACAGGAATGAGAACATGGTGGCCAGCCAGTGGGTTGGCTTGATAAGGATTCACTAGTACCTTATGACAATAATAGACTTGCAGAACGAGATTACTGAACAGGTTGTCAATCCCACTGTACGTGTGTGGGTGAGCGGGTGGGTCAATCTAACTGAACGTGTATGGGCGGGAGGGTGGGTCATTCCCACTGTACGTGTGTGGGTGGGCGGGTGGGTCAATCTAACTGAACGTGTATGGGTGGGAGGGTGGGTCAATCCCACTGTACTTGTGTGGGTGGGAAGGTGAGTCAATCCCACTCTACGTGTGTGGGTGGGAAGGTGGGTCAATACCACTGTACGTGTATGGGTGGGAAGGTGGGTCAATCCCACTCTACGTGTGTGGGTGGGCGGGTGGGTCTATCTAACTGAACGTGTATGGGTGGGAGGGTGGGTCAATCTCACTGAACGTGTATGGGTGAGCGGGTGGGTCAATCCCACTGAACGTGTATGGGTGGGAGGGTGGGTCAATCCCACTGTACGTGTGTGGGTGGGAAGGTGGGTCAATCCCACTCTACGTGTGTGGGTGGGCGGGTGGGTCTATCTAACTGAACGTGTATGGGTGGGAGGGTGGGTCAATCTCACTGAACGTGTATGGGTGAGCGGGTGGGTCAATCCCACTGAACGTGTATGGGTGGGAGGGTGGGTCAATCCCACTGTACGTGTGTGGGTGGGAAGGTGGGTCAATCCCACTCTACGTGTGTGGGTGAGTGGGTGGGTCTATCTAACTGAACGTGTATGGGTGGGAGGGTGGGTCAATCTCAATGAACGTGTATGGGTGGGTGGGTGGGTCAATCCCACTGAAAGTGTATGGGTGGGAGGGTGGGTAAATTTCACTGAACGTGAATGGGTGGGGTCAATCAATCCCACTGTACGTATATGGGTAAGTGAGTGGATCAATATCACTGCACGTGTATGGGTGGGAGGATGGGTCAATCGATCCCACTGTACGTGTATGGGTAAGTGAGTGGGTCAGTATCACTGCACGTGTATGGGTGTTTTTTCTGAGGTAGTCATTTACGCCACATAAATTCACACAAATAGCTGTCCAACATCTGGGAATGGTTTCCATAGCGTCGGCGAAACAAGCGCATTAACGCAGGCTAGTAGCGCCCAACACTAGTAGCGCCGCCTCCGCTGATAAGATAACTACGGTACCTACACCTGTCGGATTGGCACTAAATCACTGTTGGTTACCCCTCATACTGTCTTTTAACAAAATATCATCATTTTAGAACGCCCCAAGTTTATAAGAACACGTTTATATTTTGCGGGCACATAACCGATTTTGACCCATTTTCTTAGCCAGTTGCGCTAACCCATAAACGTTAATAAACATTAATAAAAAATAATGCAAAAGGAAAAAAAACAGTGTCCCACTTTTTTTCCACCTCCTAGTATTATAAATATAATACATGAAGAATATTGCTGAATTTTCTTGTTTTTAATTAGCTTAAATAACTCGTAACATAATCTGCACAGGTTTTAGACGTTATGTGAACTAAATCTGTAGGTGACAAATGTTTTACCTTTCATAGCAACACATTATAATTTGACGCTTGCTAGTAACCAAAGCAAAAAATTGGTCTGTAGATAAAATTTTCAGCAACAAATGCATACAAGGACATATATGCAGGAAAGAGTAAAAACAATAATAAAAAACTTAAATCATAACTTAAACAATAAAAGGCTAAGTATTATTTTACAAAATAGTACGTTTTAATATGATATTCAAAATTATACGTTTAAGTATTTAACTTTTGTACATTTTGTAATAAGTTATCCTCATCTCAAAAGTCTTTATGTTGACTATAAATTTGGTAGATTCTTTACCACGCTGCCAATTAGTCTTGAGGATATGTTTTATGTTTTACCTAAATATATTGCATACTCAAGATATATTTTACTTTTCGTATCCTTGAAGACACTGTATATTCACAGATAATGACGGCTAACCAACATCTGGAAGATCATTTTCCGTGAATTGACAGTAGTAATGCGCACAGACAGTCTCTTCTGCATTTCCAATGCTTGGTAGTTTTTTTTATACTGAATACAAAAGGCCATCACAATGACCACAAATATTAAAACTGTTTTGAATTATTGCAAGATTACACTTCTTTTGAGATTTGGTACCAATTTTTAGTAAATAAAAATCAGTGAATATACAAATAATGAAACTATAGAGATTAAAAGAAACTGATAAATCCATTGAATTAAATGGCATTATTATTTATCGTAGATTTTAATTAACATTTTACAACTTCATAAGTTGAAAGAATTTTTTCCACTGGAAACTGTGTCAGGAAAAATAAACGTGGTAATCACCATTAAGCCAGCCAATAATTTTTTCAAAATTTGCGTGATTTGATGATCAACCAGATGTGTTTGGTTGAGCTACGTAGACTGATGTTTCATATTATAATTAGTGTATGTAAGTAGGTAAAGTGTACTAAAGATTGTGACGTTCTGAAAGCATTGTTGTGGGTGAGATGCACTGAGTGGTTGAAGTGTAATAGAGAATTACTCTTCCCCTACACAGTACTACTTCAATAAAAAATTATAATGGAACTAGGTAGGAAGTAAGCAACTTGCTGGCTACGAAGTACCAAGCCCCACCCACTACGTCATCAGAGGCAGTGACCGTTGGTTGGATTGATTAACACTAACGAAACTAGCTTGGAAAGATTAAATTTTATCATTATTTAGAATTCAAACAACAATTAATAGTAACAACGACACAGTGAGTAAAAATAATAAACAAGAATATTACTTCGGTGCATTATAGTTATTTTGTACAAGTAAACACGCTTGTGTAAGGTAAATACGGACCATAACTTGAAGGTGGAAGTTAGTCACTCCCTCCACTGCTGAAACCCCAATTTGTGTTTGATATAGCTCACAAGTTACAATGTATCGGGCTCAATTGTTGTAGCACTGTGAAATACTACCCAAGTATACATTACTGTTAGTTTAAAAACCAGTTCGGTTTTGTTTCTTCATTATAATAACATCTATAAAAGCCTTTAACGTACACACTTATTCTCATATCTGTTAGAGGTGAATATAAAAATGAAGGGTGGTTCTCGGGAATCTCTATTATAGACGTGGGACGTCGAAAAGGGAGAGAAAATTCCTCTCTAAATGAAGAGCGAGGCTTTTCCAATAACCTCTTTTTAGAGGTGTAGAGGATTCCACCAAACCCATGTCCGATATCTTTACATGGTAAACCTCTCTTCGCATATGTGGATCAGTCACATAAATAATAATATACACAAAAGGTTGTGTCCCTAAACCACCCTTAAATAAAATACTACCTCTTTATGCTTTAACAGTCACTTTACTGGAAATAACAAGTTATAGCACTATTTTATAATATATGGTCATATCACATGTTTACTTATACATAAACCTTTAAATAAGGTACTCTGTATTCAATAAATTGTGTTTTAATTGATCAAATAACTTATTTGATTACTTTTATTATATAAAACCTTGATTATTTACAATTGAAATAGATTATTCCATCTAATACAAATATTTGTGACTAATAGGAAAATTTGTTAGTTAGTGAGGCCTGCAACTGCAGCTGGTTTAAACTGCATTACATTCACATGAGACGACACTAGCGCTCCACAATGGACCACAAAAACAGCTGATATTTTGAGACTCGACATTTAACATTGGATGGGAAATCTATTTGTGTATAAACGCAATGCTTAAACTTACTAAAACATTATTACAAGTTAATAATCGAATAAAATATCTACAAAACTCTTTTTTTGTTTTTTGGCACACTTTTACTATAAGTAAATATTTTATAACACTCCATTATGTGATATTCAGTTTTTAAAAACTACTGAAAAACTAGAAAATCATACTTTGAAGAAGTTAGTTTTGAATTTTTTTAGTTATAATTACTCAGGTTCAAAGTATAATTAGATTATTCCTTAATGTAGTTATAATTAAAATGTAATTGCCATAAACCCTGAGCAAGAACCTTCTACAAGAGTCTTTAAAAAAACGCAACCGTTATTTGTAAGTTAAACTTTGCAGCTTGAGGAATATTTTTGATTGCTTAAAAATTGCATTTCAAGGTCTTTTTATGTATAATTTGGAGATCTTTTTACTTTCTGGTTTGTGATAGACAGATAGAAAGAAACTTTGAAAGCAGCTTAAAAAATGAGCTACAACAAATTTAAAATGAAAGGGTTAACTAAAGAGACCGTGGTTCTCAGTACAGAAAAGGTTATTAAACTCATGAAGGCATAAATGTAATGAAAACCACACTTGTAAGGTTATTTTCTAAATTTATATTTCAAATAGTTACGTAATATTTACTGTACATTTATTTTACCCTATAGAGTCACTGCTAGAACTATACGATCTGGATGTTGGAACTTCAATTACTATTAATTACAAATAAAGATAATCTTGTTAAGATCATTTTATACTAATATTCAAAGGGTAGTTTAAAATGTATTGTACTAATAATCCCTAACAAACAATATTATAGATATATGTAGTTAAAACCAGTTTCCCATCAGTCCATAAACAGTAATGCCATAAATTTTAAAAAGGGAACAATATAATTCCCTTGATACCTCATTCATAACTAAAGAATGCAAGTACATTATTTATACAGTTTCAATTTATAATAGTTTATAGTTTATTTTCCAAAATTGTATTAAGTATTTAAATATGGTTGTAATGCTTTTTCATTTTGTATTGTCCTAAATACAAGATATGTTGATTATTATAATATTATTTGTTCAATGGAACAGTTAAACAGTTCATAATATTTAAATACAAGATGGGTTAGTTATTAAAATGTTATTTGTTCAATGGGACAGTTAAACAGTTCATAATATTTAAATACAAGATGGGTTAGTTATTATAATGTTATTTGTTCAATGGGACAGTTAAACAGTTCATAATATTTAAATACAAGATGGGTTAGTTATTATAATGTTATTTAATCAATGGGACAGTTAAACAGTTCATAATATTGAAATACAAGATGGGTTAGTTATTATAATGTTATTTGTTCAATGGGACAGTTAAACAGTTCATAATATTTAAATACAAGATATGTTGATTATTATAATATTATTTGTTCAATGGGACAGTTAAACAGTTCATAATAATTAAATACAAGATGTGTTAATTATTATAATGTTATTTGTTCAATAGGACAGTTAAACAGTTCATAATATTTAAATACAAGATGGGTTAGTTATTATAATGTTATTTGTTCAATGGGACAGTTAAACAGTTCATAATATTTAAATATAAGATGGGTTAGTTATTATAATGTTATTTGTTCAATGGGACAGTTAAACAGTTCATAATATTTAAATACAAGATGGGTTAGTTATTATAATGTTATTTGTTCAATGGGACAGTTAAACAGTTCATAATATTTAAATACAAGATATGTTGATTATTATAATATTATTTGTTCAATGGGACAGTTAAACAGTTCATAATAATTAAATAAAAGATGGGTTAGTTATTATAATGTTATTTGTTCAATGGGACAGTTAAACAGTTCATAATATTTAAATACAAGATGGGTTAGTTATTATAATGTTATTTGTTCAATGGGACAGTTAAACAGTTCATAATATTTAAATAAAAGATGGGTTAGTTATTATAATGTTATTTGTTCAATGGAACAGTTAAACAGTTCATAATATTTAAATACAAGATGGGTTAGTTATTATAATGCTATTTGCTCAATGGGACAGTTAAACAGTTCATAATATTTAAATACAAGATGGGTTAGTTATTATAATGTTATTTGTTCAATGGGACAGTTAAACAGTTCATAATATTTAAATACAAGATGGGTTAGTTATTATAATGTTATTTGTTCAATGGGACAGTTAAACAGTTCATAATATTTAAATACAAGATGGGTTAGTTATTATAATGTTATTTAATCAATGGGACAGTTAAACAGTTCATAATATTGAAATACAAGATGGGTTAGTTATTATGATGTTATTTGTTCAATGGGACAGTTAAACAGTTCATAATATTTAAATACAAGATATGTTGATTATTATAATATTATTTGTTCAATGGGACTGTTAAACAGTTCATAATATTTAAATACAAGATGGGTTAGTTATTATAATGTTATTTGTTCAATGGTACAGTTAAACAGTTCATAATATTTAAATACAAGATGGGTTAGTTATTATAATGTTATTTGTTCAATGGGACAGTTAAACAGTTCATAATATTTAAATACAAGATGGGTTAGTTATTATAATGTTATTTGTTCAATGGGACAGTTAAACAGTTCATAATATTTAAATACAAGATGGGTTAGTTATTATAATGTTATTTGTTCAATGGGACAGTTAAACAGTTCATAATATTTAATACAAGATGGGTTAGTTATTATAATGTTATTTGTTCAATGGGACAGTTAAACAGTTCATAATATTTAAATACAAGATGTGTTAATTATTATAATGTTATTTGTTCAATGGGACAGTTAAACAGTTCATAATATTTAAATACAAGATGGGTTAGTTATTATAATGTTATTTGTTCAATGGGACAGTTAAACAGTTCATAATATTTAAATACAAGATGGGTTTGTTATTATAATGTTATTTGTTCAATGGGACTGTTAAACAGTTCATAATATTTAAATACAAGATGGGTTAGTTATTATAATGTTATTTGTTCAATGGGACAGTTAAACAGTTCATAATATTTAAATACAAGATGGGTTAGTTATTATAATGTTATTTGTTCAATGGGACAGTTAAACAGTTCATAATATTTAAATACAAGATGGGTTAGTTATTATAATGTTATTTGTTCAATGGGACAGTTAAACAGTTCATAATATTTAAATACAAGATGGGTTAGTTATTATAATGTTATTTGTTCAATGGGACAGTTAAACAGTTCATAATATTTAAATACAAGATGGGTTAGTTATTATAACGTTATTTGTTCAATGGGACAGTTAAACAGTTCATAATATTTAAATACAAGATGGGTTAATTATTATAATGTTATTTGTTCAATGGGACAGTTAAACAGTTCATAATATTTAAATACAAGATGGGTTAGTTATTATAATGTTATTTGTTCAATGGGACAGTTAAACAGTTCATAATATTTAAATACAAGATGGGTTAGTTATTATAATGTTATTTGTTCAATGGGACAGTTAAACAGTTCATAATATTTAAATACAAGATGGGTTAGTTATTATAATGTTATTTGTTCAATGGGACAGTTAAACAGTTCATAATATTTAAATACAAGATGTGTTAATTATTATAATGTTATTTGTTCAATGGAACAGTTAAACAGTTCATAATATTTAAATACAAGATGTGTTAATTATTATAATGTTATTTGTTCAATGGGACAGTTAAACAGTTCATAATATTTAAGAACAAGATGTATTAATTATTATAATGTTATTTGTTCAATGGGACAGTTAAACAGTTCATAATATTTAAATACAAGATGGGTTAGTTATTATAATCTTATTTGTTCAATGGGACTGTTAAACAGTTCATAATATTTAAATACAAGATGTGTTAATCAATATAATGTTATTTGTTCAATGGGACAGTTAAACAGTTCATAATATTTAAATACAAGATGGGTTAGTTATTATAATGTTATTTGTTCAATGGTAAACAGTTCATAATATTTAAATACAAGATGTGTTAATTATTATAATATTATTTGTTAAATGGGACAGTTAAACATTAATAATATTTTATTTTGATAAGCTTATAGTAAAACGTATTTTCCCTACGTATCCAAATTGTAGCTACAAACTAACTTGGACAAAACTACAAGAATATTTTTAGGTTCGGTAAATGTTTCCATTACTTTTTGGAATTATTAAATAAAATACACTTAAACACAACAAAACTATTACAATATAAGAAGAAAAATGTAAATAATAAATACTGTCACTTAACTGTAAAAGTTTTATTTGCGTGAATTTAATTTTTATTATATTTCTAACCAAAACCTAATTAGCTAAACTAAAAACTTGTTCCACATAAATTAAAGTGTAAGTATAAACTTTCTACTATGAAAGTTCTTGTGATAGTATTCATAATAGTATTTTACACCAAATTCAATACAAAAACCAATGAAATAATATTTTTTTTTAAATTAATGTTAAAATCGGCAAAAGTAAACATTATAACCAGCAAGAGTTTTTCTATCCCTGCTGATTTACAATTAAATTGACTAAAGACTTCATATTACTGTATTTGCACGAAGTAATTGTTCAGATTTTAGTACTAAAACTATAGGTATATTCATAAGTATACAAATTTTATTTTCCTATTACGTTAAAGACATACTGTACGAGTATAACTCAACTTGTGTTAGCTTAATTAGGAAAAATATGTATCGAATTCCAGTCGTTTTGAAAAGAGTCGTACCTTACTTATTATGCCGTGTTTATTAACATCAATGAAGCATTCCGAAACTTAAAGTTTATAGAACAACTAGGGGACACCTCTGCACGCTTCGCGTGCCAACCCCGACGTTCACTGTTCTCGATACACTTCGGTCTTCGTACTCGGTATGTGTCTTTCGACTACAGATAATAGTAGATTAACTGTATAATGTAAAATCGCAATATTAAATTTATACACAGTATCTCACTCACACTACTTGCGTTGCTACCTATTTATTAGTTTAAATAGCCAATGATTATTTCAAACGTGTTAATTTCTTTTATTTGTGTTTAACAGCTGAAGATTGAATTCTGAATGAATCAATAAGATAATATCAAATATACGAAACAAACATATTTATTTATTTACAAAACAGCTGTCATTAATTTACTAAAATCAACCCAATGTTATCTTTATGGAACACTCTTTTAAATATAGTTTCTACCCCTTTTTTTAGTTGTCCTATTTAAAACTTAAAGAAACAGTGTACAACATTTCAGCTCTCTACCTGAAAGTTGGAGTGTTAGAGTTGAGTGAGTCAGGGCTTTACCTTTTATATATGTAGGTAACCATACGATGAAAAAAGAAACAATCTATTTTTGAATGAATATTAATATATTTTTAATTATAATACTTTTTTCATGACGTTATTACTCTTTGATTTCTAAAACTAACATAAACACAATCTAAAGTTAAACTTAACTTTTTATTCCTCCCTCTACAATTGAATCTGAAAGAGAAGGTTTAAATAAACTGAACGGCTTGTTTTAATTACTTCCATGGGTCCAATTTGTTTGTGATTTCCTCTGTAGACAAAGCTCCACTTTCAGTGTTTCATCGGTTACGTGATTAATTGAAAAAAAAAAAAAAAAAAAAAAAAAAAAAAAAACACATAATGTTAAGGTACTTGTATATCGTTCAAGATGGTTGTGTAGTAGGGCTACTGTTCTTTTTTTATTAAAATAAGTTCACTAATACATTTTATGTATAAAAGAACTTGGTGTTTAGTCCTAGATAAACTAAATACAGGATATACATTTTCGCATTTTAACGTCAATTTAGGTTATATTATATTAATGTTTTCACATGTATTGAAAAAAATTAGGGTTAAGATATATTAAGTGGATTGATCTTAATTTTTGTTGTTGTTATTACAAGAATATAAGTTGTACTACTTATTATTTAAAACTGAATCAGTACAGTTGAAAATATTAAGAATGCATTTTGTTATTTTTTTAATCAGCATCGAGTACAATTTGTTCAAAATTTATTTGTAATGCATTGTAGTTAACAATTTGTTTCATATTACAAAATAACTTTCTAATGCGTGTGAAACCAAGGCGTCGTATAAGTGTGCAGTTTATGTTCCACTTGTTGAGTACGGTTCACGCACAGGCCAACGGGCCCATGTAGATTGGAGAGTGAAGTTTAAGAAGATATCTATCTTACTCGGAAGAAAAAGTCTTCTCCTTGACGACCAGAAATATGAAATATTCAAATTCAAAATTTGATGTACATCATATTATGTCTTCATCTAGCAACTCATTTTACCAGACTTCTATTATTTTACAGTACTTATTTATGATCCTTGATAACTTTTTGATGGTATGGAACTGTACACTCTCTAACCCGTCAAATATACTCATTATTTGTACCGTAAATTAGATGCTAGAAAAATGTAATTAAAAAAAATATATATATATATTAAAATAATTGTGCTCCATAAAGTATAATTTTTGATCAAAATAATTTACTTAAGCCAGTCTAATAGCGAAGAAATAATATGGTTCAAATTAGTTACTTTGAAATTCAAATGACCGCTACTCTGAAAAGCATAAACCTTCCAAAGTCCGGTTTCTGGCAATTAATTCCTCTTGAATAGACCTTTCATTTGATACCAAACTCGACCTAGGCTTACTTTGAAAATTTTCGTTCAACTCCTCATTGGGACATCCCCATGAAATGATAAACTTTCGCTAATGGCGTCAAAAAATATATTGTTTGTAACCATGGTCATGTAAAAGATTTCACTTTTACAAGGAAAGTCATACAAAAGTTGTGAAAGCGTTTCTATACTTTTGTTCCACCCTGTACATAGACACAATAATGAGTGAATGATCATAAAATTACAATTTTAATGAAATTTTAAGGTTAAATAAATGTTACTTACCAATAATTTGGGTAGTAAAAATAAATTGATATGTATGCCCCAAACCAGCTCAAGGTAGTTAAATTAAATGTTTAGTCAAATTTCTCTATTAAATTAGATACAAAAAATAATACAAAATCACTATATAAACTTCAAAATGTAAACATACATTAAACCGTAATCTACGACAAAACCTAAGCGATACGAAATTAGTTATTTTTAGTCAATATTCTATTATTTTTATGTTTTCATTATTTTTATATTTTTTTCTATTTTCATTAAAACACTTCGAAACTAATAACGAATCAAATGATACACCTAAATGTAACATGTTTCCAACATGTCTACCAGTTGTCAAATCTTTAAAATCCGTCCTACTTTTAAAATAAAAAAAAATATATTCCTATTACATTAGTATAAAATCTACTGATTACTGACAAATATAGTCAGTATTTATTGACTAAATCTGTTATTATTGATAACAGATGTAATATGTTATAGTGCCTAAACAAATTATGTAAGTTATTTTTTAAATATATAATGTATATTTACATAAAATAATTAAACCAAATCAAAGAATTACTGTATGTAATTACATGAAAACAATACATTATTTGTGTTTATGTATTTGTATGGTAAAAAACCTCATTTTTATGCTATAATATGACATGTTCTAGGAAATCACACAAATATATGTCATTTTTCTGGTAGCAATAATAAATATTGTGCCTTGTAGTGACAGTGCATTAGGAACCTGTGGACCAACTAAGTGCTGTATTGTGGCCCTGTCTGGTGGCAGATTAATGGTCTGACACTTCTCCAATTCCTGAATTCCTAGTCTACATGTAATTTACTGAGTCTTAGTTGAAAAATGTGTCGTGTTTGTGTTTTTATTTAGAGCAGATAAATATGTCTAATGTTGGCGCAGAAATTATGTGCACCCAAGTTTTATGGTTCATAGGGATTAAGAGGCCTATAAAAATCTAATCACGCCATTGTTTTCTTTGTTTACCTGTATACCATATGCATTTTAAATTCTATTACGAGTTTTATAATTTTTATTCTTGTTGGAACCAAACTAGTACAGGAATTTTAACTAGTTTTTACTGTACACCAACTTTATACAGTTATTCATAAAAATCCCGTTTATGTATCGTATTTATATTTTAATAACGGTTTTCTATAAGTTTTATAAATTTTAAAAAGTTAAATATTCGGCAAAAAAAGTTGTTATAAATTCCCTGATACTTTGTTTTCTTGGCTCCTAGAGAAATGATATTTATAGTCAGTATATTTTACATTCATATGTGCAAATAAATGCAGTGATTTTATATTGAATTAAATAAGCTTAAATTGATAAATTTAAAGATATTTTTAACTGATGTAAATCGATATAAAATCACTGCATTTACTGACACATATGAAAATAATGTATCTTAATTATACATGTCATAAGAATTACAATAAGATCAATTAAAACCACTAGAACTTTAAAACTCAATTTTAAAACCACTAGAAGTCAAGAAAACAATGTTTCAGTGAATTTATAACAACCTTTTGTTCCGAAAAGTTACCAAGAAAACAACGTTTCAAGGAATTGATAACAACCTTTTTTGCCGAAAAGTTAACATTATAAAATTTATAAAACTTATAGAAAATATTTTTGTCAACCAAGCATCAAAATATAAATACGATACATGAACGGGTTTTTTGAGGAATAATGGTGTAAAGTTGATGTAAAGTTAAATTTTCGGTACTTTTTTGGTTCCCACTGGGATAAAAATTATTGAAACTCGTAGTAAAATTTAAAATGCATATGGCGTACAGTTAAATGAGGAAAACAATGGTGTTATTATATTTTTCGTAGGCCACTTATTCCCTTAGAAAACAGCCTTTAAACTTGATCGTATTCCACCACAAGCACTTCTGTTTGTTACTATAACAATCCATTTAATTGCTAATGAATGAGGCTGTAGTAGTGTAAAATACTAAAGAAGATACAAGTGAGTGAGCAAGTGTGAGTATTGTAAAATACATAAATAACTGTAAACACACAAAGAAAGAAGTTAAAGTTCTTCTACAAGTATAAACGAGAAAGCAAAGGAAGATGTTGAAAGGTAAAAGGAATAATTAATTAGAGTATCTGTAAGCTGAAAGTGTAGACTTTGGTAATTCATTTATGCTGATGGGGGTTGTGCGACAAAATATTTCTAAAGGTCTACAGAGGCACAAATATATCAGAGGTGGTTCATGAATAAAAAAATTACTTTTAACAATATTGTAGGTTAACGGAATACGAATATAGTGTCAAATATATAATTTAGGTCAATAAAACTGATTATTTATGTGCATTTAAATAACTTTAAAAATTAAATAGTGTTTTGTTAATAAGCTCCTGTGTGGGTAATCATAAAAAAATCCATTTAAACAGAAGTAAAATATAATTTAAAAAGTACATAATAGTTTACCTAAAAAGACGTAAAAGATTGTTTTAAAAGTGTGAATTGTAAAAACATATAAAACACTATTATTATTATTACATATGAGACGCCGACACAACGTTGTTGGTATTTTAAGGTGAATATGAATGGTTATATGAGTGTAGGATGAGTGTGGATGAGTGTAGTCTGGTTACTAACTGAGTTCAACTGTTCCTCAGAAAGGGAAATTTATTAATAGCCCAACATCCAGGGCAACTAAGGGACCTACAGCTTTACGTGGAATCTGAACCACGTAGCGCTGGTCTGATTTTCAGCTAATTGACAAGCCTGATACTCAGTTATCTCCCCCACACAACATACGCACAATGATTACCACCCAACATGGACACCCCAGACTTATCTAGTAGTGTCCACGCCGATAGCAACCATCAAGCGGACGCCATGTCGGTATTAAGAGGACCGAGCATCCAACCTATCGCCTACAATCTCCCAAACACTTTGTCCCCATGTAGCTGGGTTACAGCACTGCGCCACCAGTTCCAACAACCCACTGCATATTTATAAAGACACTTGCCTGTTGAAGAAAGAACGTAAAATTCCTCTACGATCATATACAAAAAGACATAATGATGGTAAATCAGTTCAGTTATTTTATAAATATATACATAGACAAAGTGCTGGCAAAGAAAGAGGGTTAAATTCTTGTACAAGCTTATATAAAGTACTGGTAAAAAGTCAAGTGAAATGAAAAATCTGGGAGGGTAAAACGAATTAATTTATGTATATGTGTAAGAAAGAAGGGTAACTATTTATGTAATTTATGCTGGTGGGGATCGGGTGACACAATATTCCTAAAGGACCAAGGACTAAGTACATCAGAGATGGTTAAATAATTCAAATCTTACCTCTAAAGTTAATTTATGTTTGGGGATTACGTAAATATTTTCGACAACTACATTATATAGGGATAGCTAATTTTATCTTTGCATTTACTTAGTTCACAAAAGTATATAAAACGATAAATAGTTTACGATATACAGTATTCTATTTTAAATTTATTAAATTCATGATAAATAGTACATATTAATAAAGCAATGACATGTTGACCGATTCGATTTTGTATACGAAAACCTCACAATTACAAACACAGAATTTAAAATGATATTCATGAGTGTCTCAATTCTTACTAAATATATTGCGGGATCATAATCAATAACTATATCCGTTCACATATTCAGTATATTTTAGAAAACAAAAGTGGACAGTTTAATCGTTTGAAAATGTGTTTTTGTCAACAAAAAACATGTTTTGTAGTGTAAACAAAGTTTTAGACACTTTCAGGTTTTAAGTAAATAAAAGAAATAATCAAAAGGTGTCCAAGTTGTACATCAGTCGTATTATATTATACAAGATAAAATAATAATTTGTCAAGTGAGCTAAGTATACGTTACGTATTACATTAGAAGTAGTGGAAACCCCTCCATACTTCTCGTGCCACCCCCGTCACTGGGAGGGCCGGAGGGCCACGGTCTGTGACACGTGACTACATCAACAGCAGAATGAATACTGAAATCTAAAAAAAAAAAAAAAAAAAGTTACGTGTATTTTGTTGAGCATCTGTTTTTTAATATTTAAAAGCAGGTTGAAATCCGAACTATAGATACGCACCGTTGTCAGCAACACAAACACTGCAATCACAACATCCTGATTTATCTATTAATAGAAACACATTGCATCTTTTAGGGCTATTGGGTGAAGCCCAAGTATGTTTACAAGACAATTATTTTCCAGGCACAAGGGTACAATAACCTTTCAAATTACTCTAACAAAGCTATTTTATCTTCTTTCCAGATAGATAAATACATTTCGAGGGAACAAATTCACTTACGGAATCGAATATATAGGGTGACGAACTTAGGTGGCCACAATTGAAGTTTAAAAAGTATTGATTTTACAGCAAAATTTGGGGACATTACCCTCATTTTTATGTTCATTACAATTACGTAGGTGATATTTTAAAATTCAGTCACCATTTCCCAAAATGTCGGTCAACTTTGAAATTTACTATGGGAACTACTACTTTTTATGATGAATTTAGATTTTAATAGTAATTCTAAGAATTTTTTTAATTCTTGGTGTTATTTTTATATACTTAAACGTTTCGCCGCTAGGAGCGCTGAACATTTCAGAAATACTTATTTCAACAATTTATTCATGAGGCGTGTTATGCCAGTTACAAAAGTAAAGCTTAACTTTTATTGCATTATTTTTATTAAATG
Organism: Stictocephala bisonia; assembly: GCA_035578905.1. Classification (NCBI taxonomy): domain Eukaryota; kingdom Metazoa; phylum Arthropoda; class Insecta; order Hemiptera; family Membracidae; genus Stictocephala; species Stictocephala bisonia. The sequence goes on from JAQJVL010001540.1 coordinate 46,899, forward strand.
TAATATTTAAAAGTTCTCGCAGTTCCACAAATACATATTTTATTCAAAAATATTATAATCATGTGGTTTAAATTTTAAAATTTGTTAGCCATTTTTCATCAGCAAGAAACTTTGAAATGTGCCTTACGGTAACCCCAGCGCTCCTAGTGACGAAACGGTAAGGTACATCATAATAATACCAAGAATAAAACATTCTTAGAATTACTAGTAAAACTTATCCACCATAAAAAACAGGGGCTCCCATAAGAAATTTCAAAGTTAACCGCCATATCGGAAAATGGTGACCGAATTTTAAAATTTGACCTACATAATTGTAATGAGCATAAAAATGAGATTAATTTCGCCATTTAAAGTTTGCTATAAAGTTAGTATTTTTTGAGATCCCAACTTTAGCCATTATGCATTGTTCACCCTGCATAGAAGATATTCTCATTCCCTTTCGAACAGTTATTCAGAAATGTAATTGTACTTAGGTAAGACAGCGCCTTGCGATTTACTTTCTAATGAACACATTCTTACGCGCACTACTAAAGGCAAAATGGTACTCACATTACAACAGTTACTCTTAGAAACTTATGTAGACCCACTTAAGAGGCTCTACATGTGCGTACATATAAGAGGAAATTTATGTCTGCACATATAAGAGGAAATATGTATTTTTGTGTTGTGTTTAGGAGCGGCCATAGATAAGGGGCTAAGGCGCTGGCTTGCCGCCCCGCCGATCCCGTGGTTCGGAAGTCACGTAAAGCCGTTGGTCCCCAGGTTAAGTGTTGGAAAGGGCTCCTTAGCCCTAACTTCGCCTGGTAAAATAAGATAGTCTTTAGCTTCTTTTTTTTAAGCACGATTTCTTCTCGTTGCTTTACGTGTCATAAAACTATATTGTGATAGTTCGTACATATACAAAACACATGGATCAATTTATATCGTTAGATGTTAATGATAGGTAAATGCTTGCCCAATAAAGGAACGTATCTTTTCTAACCTTGAATTTCGGTCATAGGAAGTAGCTCGTATGTTTTTATTTTGAACACACTCTCTTACTATTGTCCTTACCTGTTAGTTTGACTAAGACACATCTCCTTCATTTTGACAGAACGCTTTGTACTACCATTTATGGGATAAATGAATCCTTTACTATCAGACCACATTACATGGTTATCAAATTAAAATGTATGTCATAATTTACTCTGTTTACAACATAGCAAAAAGACAATTTATATGCCAACATTTCCAGTAAAATTACTACTAAAAAAGGTTTGATTTCTATAAACTCACTCATCATATTAGCCTGCAGGCATGTGTGTTAACTTTATTGGGCGAGTGAAGCTCATTTAGGGATTCGAACTTTGGAACGAGCACTCCATACTTCGAAACCGTAGCCACTAGGCCTCTGATGTAACGCGTATTTGCTGTTCCAGATAATATGACTAATAAATATAAAAGGTTTATTAAAAAACATATACATAATATGTTTTAATGTAATCGAATATGATTACATGTAATATTTAAAGGCTTTTTGAATTTTGAAAAGTCTTTTTAATGATCTCTTGGAGTGAATGTACATCTTGTACATTTGGAAACAGTTTTATTTTAAAATATAATAACTAGAACCACATTTTGGGACTTTTGGACATTTTTATACATTTAATATTTCATGCTTTCCATAGCCCCCTAAAATATATATATATATATATATATATATATATATATATATATATATATATATATATAAACATTTTAAGTTGTACAATAGTAAAATGCACGTTCAAAACTAGCAGAAATAGAAAACGTAATTTTTCTATTAATTTACTAACAATTTTTCATCTAAACAGAAGGAAATGATGTTACGATCAGCAATTAAATTTGTTATTTATTCTAAAATATTATACATTTTAATTAAAAAAAAAATTAAATATTTTAAGCAACTTTATATATTTCTAAGATGTGAGAATTTCCAGAGAGCTGTACATTTGTTGTCACAGTCAATAAATGTCTGTCGTACATAGAATTATTCCCTCCGTACATTAACAAATTACATTTCTTTAACACGGATGAAAAAGTGAAATATTTATTTCAGTTGAGTTGAATGTATTGTTATTACTCAAAGTGCAAAAATGGCAGTTTTGCCTTTTTATCGTGTGTCTATGCGTAAATGGTAGAGATCTACAAAACACAAATTTGTCTATAAAACACCACATTTCATACAAAATTTAGTGGCTAGAACAACCCTCACTTGTGCCATAGAATAAAACAAAATGTGCTGTGTCGTAGAACATATGTTAGCATTTATAAGTGTTTCACTCACTAAATACTTTGTTTTTGGCTTTTTGCGTATTAGTACAAAAATAGATAGTTTGTACAACACAGCCCAAGTGTGACCGAATTGTACGTACAGAGAATGGAACCTCTGCACCTACCTCAGAAATATCGCGGAAAGTTCATATTTATATGGTAGGCCTACTTGATAACAGTGTAATCCAATCACTCCAATTTGGTCATGGGTTGCTGGATATTTACAATGCTGAAACTCAATGCTCTGACTAGGACAATATTTCGTAATTTAATACAGTTTACGATAACATTACCACGCTGCCGGTCTGGGTTCGATTCCCGATGTGACCACTAATAGATTTTGCCCTGCCGCTCCCGTGGTTCGGAAGTCACGTAAAGCCGTTGGTCCTCAGGTTAAGTGTTAGAGAGGGCTCCTTAGCCCTAACTTCACCTGGTACAATAAGACAATCATTACCTTTTTTTTTTTTTAATACGATTTCTTCTCATTGCTTTACCTGTTACAAAATTATGTTGTAAAAGTTCATACAAATAATAAAAACATGGATCAATTTATGTCATTAGATGTTTATAATTGGTAAATGCTTGCAAAATAAAGGAAAATATCTTTTCTAACCTTGAATTCTACATACAATACGAAATTTGAATACTGTAATACTGAATAAGTAAAGAGCCTTAAAACAATATACAGGCTTCAGTGACAAACGAATGAATAAACTGAATTTAAAATTTTGAACTATTCTTGAAAAAAAATCTTGCCAATTTCTTACTATTATATAAAAATCTAATTGTGTCTGTCTGTGTGTGTGTTAATCAATCACGCAAAATGTTCTGAACCCATTCATCTTAAATTTTGTATGAACATTTTTAGGGTCTTTGGTTAACCCTTATACCTATCTTTATTTTGAAACTTCATCAGGAAACCACCCAAGGGTTATTTATTTTATTTATTTATATGGCAACACACCAATTTACAAATTTAATTAATTAAGTAAGTAAAGGTGGCAAACAGTTCGTACATACTTAACAACAGAAAACTTAATTAAGTATCATGCAAGTATACAACGCTAGCCATTAACAAACACTGCGGTAAAAAATTCAGAGAAATCACTCATCAATAACAAGCAATTTACAAGAAAAGCGCAATAACAATAATAAACTATCCAAATCACCAACAGCAACAAAAACAATAACAATAAATATAATATGCAACCATCAACAAAAATATGATATACATCGTACAACAAAGCAAACTTAACAGTTAAAGAGCGTTAGTATCAAATAACTTAAAGCTAATAATAAATAAGAAAAACAGCCTAAATTAAGAAAAAAATAACATGAAATAAATTTATTTACGTAGCATTAACAGTTGACTCGTAATTATATCATATCTTAACTAATATAGTCATTATGTTGAAGTATGACATTAAGTGCCGTCTTCTTGAATACATGTATACTAGGTCCAAAGAAGGGTTCTAAGAAGTATCAACGCAACCCCTATGGCAATAACAATTTAAAAATTAATTGTTTATAATAGTTTCATCAATCAGCTGTTGGAATTAATAAAAACCTTACAAAGTTCTGAAGAAAATCCAGACCAAACCTAGCCACAACCACGGTAACTAGAAAAGACGGTAGGTATCACGGCGAGGCTGTGCAGTAGACTGTGACGTCACGTGGGTGAAATCACCTGGTTTGATTACTCAATTAAAATATTGGTAATTAAACCTACCAATCGTATGGTACCAAGCATTCAGCCAAATAGTAATTAAGTTATTTACCACTTACCAGCTGGAATTGTAAACTACGGGAATTAAAACAGTATTTTTGTTGTTTTTGTTGTTGCCATTTCGCCTATGTGACATTATAGGATATGCGCGTGATACCTTCCGTCTTCTTTCGTAAGGATACCATGACCACAACGCACCTCTGCATTATAAAGATGCCAGTAGGTATATGTTTTTATTACTGAATGCAATGAGCACAATATAAATCAACGTAAACCCCGTACGAAGGACGGGTAGTGAGATTGTATTTGTATATACTAGAGAATACTTGCCATTTAGTAAACACTAACACATTGTATATGTATTAAACACATGTATTAAAAGAAATATATTATGTTTTTAAATAGGTTAACAATTCGGTAAAATTCCTATAGCTGCCCGCCAAACCCAAACTTTTGGCAATAACCACCTAAACTACTTATATATTTACAAGAGCTTCATTTGTAATAAAAGGACTTGCCTGTAACCTAACCTAACCTATACAACATCTTTGTGAGTTTATGTGGAGAAAGCGCCTATGACATATTATATAATGAGTGTTTAATACGTCCTGCAACATCTTTCATATCTACTTTATGGATATTCGGTAATAGTAAATAGTTTGTTTATGGCGGGCAGCTAAAGGAATTTGGCCTAATTAATCTAATTAAATAGTATAGTTTATACCAGTTTAGCTGTTTAATACTGTGTTAATTTACAGCCATAAAATATTTAAAACAAATTATTATGACATATATGGTACTGATTTTGAAGTTTTTAATCAAATTGTAACTTAAGAAAACTGTAAACTTAATACAAATGCAATGAAACACTTTTTGGAAAGTTCAAGTAGATATAATTTCATTACTAAACTGAAGGCGAATCTCTATCAAAGTTCAATTCAGGAGATAAATTCACCTAGCATCGGAGATCTGAGAACGTGCGCAAAATGTGACACACGATTTCCGATCGGATCCTTAAGGAGCCTGTGAATGTCCATTTTGTATGTGCAGGGAGATACGTGACTGTAATATTATAACAAATAATTGTAACAAGTAATACAGCATATTAAAATATATTTACGAAACAGGCAGAATTGTACAATAACACTCTTTTTAATGTCATAACATATTTTATGTAGCTAAACACCTTCTGAATTGTACTCACAGATTAAATAAAATAGATGAAAATGTAAAAAGTTTATAAGATGGGTATAGTATTATGAATGCTTGGGAAGGGTTATTTCTTTTTAAAGAAACATACAAGGATCGTGATAAACTAACGAATGGACAGGTTAATTTAGATTCCAAAATAGTTTTTAATAATTTATTTTCAGTGATTAAAAGAACATAAGTAACAACCAATAAAATTATCCAATAATCACAGCAGCCGCTATTTTGACGATTCCAGCCAATGGGGTCACGTGATTATAGGCCTATAAATTGAGTTGTTACACACCATTTTCCATTCGTTTGAACATCCCTCTGGTCTGAGGAAGGTGAGCGTAGTTCACTGAAATCGATCACCATAATACTTATGCATTTTGTACTTGTAATATATTTGTCCTTAAATTGAAATATATTTGTGTTGTGTGACGTTCACTTGTACCGCTTGTGATTTCATTACATTACTGTATTTCATTCATAAAATACTTGTCAAGTAATGTAAAAAAAGTATAAGTTCTTTAAATCAATTAGAATATATTCTAGTTATTCTATTTATTCCACTTAGTTAGGATATCACTCAGTCTCAGTGATATCACTGAGGAAGCCACATCACAGCACGGGCGAAACGTCTGGTTATCTTGTAAATAATGTAGATGTACCTTAACGCGACTGTCACCGGGAAATATAGATTTTATTTATGACACTGATCGCTTAAGCTCAAGTTCTAAGATTAAGTTCATTGTTTTAACATACATAGATTTTACCATAGTAGGCTTTACTCTACCTTTAATAAAATTTTCAATATTAATAAAAACCACACTTAAGTATATAAATAAATTAAATTTTTGGAGATGTGGAGACTTTTGCAAAAACGTTTCCATGCCAATAGGCTAAAAATTATTCATGAAAGGTAATGATCCAATTATGGGTGAAGCATGACGTCACAGAATATCATATCAACCACGTTGATGGTTTAATTGACACGTTACCGGCAGGTACATGCCAACGTGATTATCTGACATGTACATCAATGGTCTCCATTGAGTGTCTGTTGATGGGACAATTGACAGTTTAAAAGCTGGAACATGGTCACACAATCATCAAGGAATGTACATTCATTAATAGTCTTACTACAGTTTGCAATAAAATGTCACCCTGTAAATAAGCTAACAAAGTAATTCTTAGACTGTGATGAACTAATATATTTTACAAGTTTTTCAATTTTTAAAAGCTATAATTAATCCACAGTGGAATGTAGAATCCTGGGTACTCATAATTTCTATATATCGCAATGGCATTTATGTATCAATTATCCACAGAGAAGAAAGAATCAGAGGTTGCATTCATTACTGCAATTCACTAGGGTGTCAAGTTAGGTACTTGGGGTGTCGAAGGGGAGGGGGTAGAAGGGGGATGGTAAGGGGGGAGGGAGAGGGAGATAGAGAGGGAGGGAGAGATAGAGCTCTGTTTCTTTTTTCTCTGTGCATCGACCCATAGTATTGAATATGTGTTATTATATACGTAGCTTTTTAATTAGCACAATACGCGTTGGTACATATACAGTACAAGTAAACCACGCTCACCGACATCGATCACCATAATGTTTGTGCATTTTGTACTTGTATTGTAGTACATTTGTGCATTTTGTGCTTATATTGTAATACATTTTTGTTGTGTGACGTTTATTTGTACTGTTATTATATACGTAATCGCTCGACGAAAGTCCTGCTATAAAGTGAACGATGCAAATATTCATGCGGGAAATAATAATTATTTGACAATTATTAAATTAAGATTTATTAAAATAAAAAAAATAAGTAGGCCTACTCTTTCAAAAAATAATTATTTTTATGTCACACACTATTTTAATAATTGATAGCACACATTTTCAATTAAAACTTGAAAAATACTACAATAATTAAAACATTAAAAATATAATTGATGTTTGTGTCATTTTGTTTATCTATGAATACGAGTTATGAAGTAGTACCACGTCAAACTTAGCTCCAATTAGAAGTCCCACCCAATCTACTTGATATAACAACTCGGTAAACTACAATCAACTACAAGTAAGATAATATTTATTAGTTTAATAAAACCTACATAACGTTTGAGTTTTATGGAAAACAAAACAGGTATTTATGGAAATTGAATCCAGCTGAATTCATTTGATAGCTTACTAATAGAATAAATGTTCGTTCCTTTAAGTGTTATGTTTTAAACAAATTTTATCAAATCAGATAAGATATACATAAACAAATTGATAAAGACAGAACTGTAAAAACAATACGTGAATCATAGTATTTATAAATAGAACGTTACAATGGCCGTATATTTTTACTTTCTCCCATATGCGTTAGCATAGAGGAAAGTATTATGATCGTAAACAAACAAAATCTTTTTACAAGTTGGTCCAAAAATCTATTTTAGGGTCCCCTAAATTAAAAAAAGTGTTTTTTTGGAAAAAATGTTGGTGTCTGTAGTTTGTCTGTCTGTCTGTGTGTATGTGCACTTTGCTCAAGACAAAACGGATGGATAGATTTTTATGAAATTTGGTATGTAGGTGTACTTTACCAATATCACAAGACAATTTTTCACTTTTTTGAAATTTTAGTTTTTAAAATTTTATCGGCAAAAACATAAAAAATGGAATTTTCTCAAAAAACGGCTCTAATGATTTTAATTAAATTGTTAGGAAATACGTGAATTCATGTTTTGAATATGTTAGTAAAAATCGCCCGTCTAGTTTTTGAGTTATAGTAAAATAGCATATTTGGGATTCAAACTGGTAATTTTCAAAGTTTCGATTTTTTATGCCAATTCTTTGAAACCATTCATTATTGCTCGAGATACTATCAAGAGTAAGTAGTTAGTTAGTTACTTTCTTAAACTGCAAGGAGGATCTCTGCAGGAAACAGGACATCCTGTCATGGGCTTAAGTGGCTTTTCCGACAGAATCGGAAACTTCAAATAGTCACGCAAGATTTCCCTATCTCTGATGTATTACCTTTGTCTATGATATCAATGGCCAACAATCGAAGTTTGTAAAACATAATGACATATATAAAAATTATTTTAACGAACAGATAAAATTATTCCTTTTTAATAATAATAAAAAAAAAAAAAAAAACAAATAAGGAGAAAAAAAACTATACCCTACGCCTCTAGAATTGTAATTCACTGTGTTCTAGTTTTTTAAGATAATAAAAAAATTACGAAGTGAACAATATTTAGAAGCGTTATACTGCTAGCTTTATATAAATGTATTCATAATTTATATTTCATACATTTGGTTTATATAAGTTCATTTATGTGTAAATACTCTACGCATTAAATTTTGTTTATTTTATTTTTATTATTGGATAATACTCGGTATCAGATGTTTTACGCAAAAATGTATGTTTGTATAAAAGGAGATATTTGTTGAAAACTGATCATATACTCTCAAATTATTGTTAGTTGGGGTACAAATTTAGTATTATAATTTGTACGTCATATCTACTAACAAACAATGATTTGGCCTGACTGACACCGGTATGAAACTGCTTCAAGCTTTATGTATGAAAGCGCAATGAATGAATGTGACACTTTTGTATGTATGAATGTGAAAATTGTAGAATGATTGTGTAAATATAGATTTTTTAAAAGAGTGACGATTGCGATACATGTATATTGTACTTGTCAATGCAATAAATAAAATAAATAAAATAAATAAAATAAAAAATAAACAATACTATGTTGCTCTCCACAGCTCCCCTCTCTTACTAAGGTGATTAATTTTTTTTCTCATAAAATATTCTCTTGCACAGTTGAAGCTAAAATTGTAACGCTTGATGTTAAAACCCTTATTTGGGTAGCTTGAGTACATGTTACAAACATTACGATTTTTGAGAGCTATCATTAATAAATTTTTTTATATGGGTGTAGTTTTAGGATTGGGAATTATATTCTTTACAACATTTTACTACATAAATAGTTATTTCTATGTATTGAAACATTTAAAAAAGCCACGAATTCTCTTGTAGTGAATAAACCAAATATCTGAAAAACGGTAGGAAACACTTGGGGTTTCACGATTTAGACTTTCTTCAAAATTATAAAAATAACTACAAAGTGCATATAATTTATATTAATCTCCCTATAAACAATACGTTGTTTGCTGTATAATATTTAGTTTTTTTCTTACACAAGACAAATACAACTATTTCGAAGAACCTTTACTTTAGTATGAATAGTAACCACAGTTGTTATATAAATGCTAAATGGTAGTTGACGAGAAACTATAGACCATATGATTAGTCTGCATAAAATGCACGACCAGTTGTATACGTAAATATCGATCCATGTAACAAGTCAGTTTATTCAAGCCTCAAACGATCTTATTATGTCAATGTAGGGCTCTTACAGTTCAAATCGACTTGTATTCTATGTATAAAGCTTAGCAAATGTAATGCGATAATTATGCAGAAACCATTCGAGAGCGTGGTTATTCATGGAGTATTAGTTCAGACTGAACTTTTGACAGAAATATTTTAACATTAACCTTTGTTCAAGTTCAAGTTAAATTTAATGGAAGTATAGGATTGGGCATGTACAAGTACTAGATACTCATCATTAATTGAACTTCTTGTAGAAAACGTTTCCAAATAGTTATATTAGCATACACCATTTATAGGCCATCCATAATATAAATATTTAGGCCATTTTCTATTTAGCATACCAATTTAAAACATGTACGTTAATTAAAAAATTATTATATATTTTTCAGAGTTATTTGATTTTAATACTATTATAATTATTTAATCTACTATAATACTATATAATATTATTATTAAATCTACTATTTAATAATACTATTGTAATTATCTAAAGATAAAGTATTAGTGCGTTGGTTAGGATTTAATAAAAATAAGGACTCTTGGATAGATAAAAAGGATCTGCAGTAGCATCCTTTGTTCTTGTAGCATAATAACTCGCTTTCGGTTATTATCAGCTAAGATAATAACCGAAAGCGTAATATAAATTGAATGTATTATTTTCAAATATTAACCATTATGTTTAGAAAAACGTTGTGAGGCCTGTAACTGAATCTTGAATGGATCAACCAATGCTTTTTAGAAATAAAGTTGTCAAAATTTTTCAAAATTTCTAGAAATAAATATTATTCAGTGAGTATTTAGTTCATACGTTTTAATACTTAAAGCATACTTATTTACAGCATACGCCCAAATATCAACCTAACTCAACAAGAGACATACATTTTCTATACATTAACACGATAGCCAACATATAAGTAAGGTAACACGTGAGTGTTCCTGCCTCTATTTACGTTTTTTTTAGTACCTCATCAAAATTATGGGGTGAGTTTTGATCTATATTATGTCTCAGAGGTACCACTCAGTTGCCTAATCACAGCATGGGTGAAACCGGTAAGTAATGCAAAAAGTTTGATCAGGGGAAACCCCTGCACGCTTCGCTTGCCAACCTCGACGCTCACTGTACTCGAACACCTCGGCCTTCAGCCTAGGTATGCGAATTTTCACTACAAATAACAGTAAGTTAACTGTATAAGGTAAAATCACAATATTACATTTGTTTACAGTACTTACTGACACTACTTGAGTTGCTACCTATTTATTAGCATAAATATCCAATGTTATTAATTAGCCTATTTCAAACGTATTCATTTCATTTCTTTCTGTTTAACAGCTGAAGATTGTTTAAAAGATCTTGGTACATCAATAGTATAATTTTAAATACAAAATGAACATATTTATTTACAAAACAGCTGTTACTAATTTACTAAAATCGCTCCAATGTTATCCTCATGGAACTATTTTTAGGGGCGGTTTCTACCTAAGTTATTATCTTGGTAAAATAATACTTAGGAGTATTTTACCAGGATGAAAACGAAATAATGAAATAATGAAATTTATTCCTTTATAAAAAACACATTACAGGTTTGAATTACAAAATAGGAATACTAGGTGGCCACATTTACCAGTATTTGTGGCCAACCAAATACTTTAATTGGACTATTTAAGACATAAAGAAACAGTGCAAAACATTTTAAGTTCTCAACCTACATGGGAAATTGGAGAATTAGTAATGAGTGTGCCATGGCTTTGGCTTTTATATATATATATATATATATATATATATATATATATATATATATATATATATATATAGAACCTTGACGCAGTCGTTACCGAAAGTTTTAATTTTATTTATAATAGTGTATTGAACAAATGCATTAATCGTTGAGCTATCCTTAATATATTTTATTATTTAATAAAAATGTTAGGTATAAAAGATACAATAAAAAAGATTTAAATTACCAAATACAACATATCAAATGAAACTTGTCTACAAACCAGCTCCCTTTTTCACATGGAAGTACCGGTATTGTTTACTCAGATGAACAGTTGTAGTGGCACCAGGGAGAAATGCATTCTTTTTACGGTTGGTAAGTGGAACATATGATTCCCCTTCTTGGCACAACCCCCTCTTACCTTATAACCTTCTGATTAATCTACGAGGCTGAAAGGTTACCTCTGTACTGTTAGAATTTGTATATATTGATGTTACTAATAATTATGAAAAGAAAAAAAAAACATCTTTAATCTACAACTAACTCTTTAATTCTAATATTGATATAATCAATTCAATACTACTTAACTTATTGGATCTTTTTCGTTAATTCACTACCACAACCATTACTTAGGTTAACCTAACATAACCTAACCAAATCTAACATAACTAAGTCTAACATAACCTAACCAAACCTAACATAACTAATTCTAACATAACCTAACCAAACTTAACAACTAAGTCTAACATAACCTAACCAAACCTAACATAACTAAATCTAACACAACCTAACCAAACCTAACATAACTAAGTCTAACATAACTTAACCAAACCTAAAATAACTAAGTCTAACATAACCTAACCAAACCTAACATAACTAAGTCTAACATAACCTAACCAAACATACCATAACCTAACCAAGTGTGGTAGTGAGTGATTTAGAGAAAGGGTCCAACTAATTTATCATTATTTTACAATCGTACCATAATATTACCAAAATTACCTTCATTTTGTATCACACTTACTTGTTAAAAATATCTTACTTCTAATTGTAAGTTTTTTTACAGTAAAGGTCGTTCAACATATTTACATCATACCCTTTTCATTATACGTACCACTCACGTGGATGAAAGACAAACGAAACAACAATATATTGTGTTCAATCATAAATTAATTTTACTGAGTTATCATAAACCATATGGTACATAGTCAGAAGTATGATGGGTTATGTGTATTCAACACTCTGATCGAAAATTAATTTTATTTTAGAGGGGGGGGATGACGAGGGCTTTATTTCAAATCATGTGGTACTTTAAGAATTAAGTTTACTCAAATTACTTACTCTTAATTGTATTTATTTATGAGAATAGATAGCACGTAGAATCTATTCTTTTACGTATCTTTTAGGTTATCATCTATAAAAACAGGTATATATAACAGGTGGAAGAAAAGTCTCGGAACAGATTATTAATTTATGAACGATTAATAGCACATCAGTACATAATCTACTTTTTTATGCGACTACAATTTTTCTGTTATATCAGGGGGATGGACTGCAAGAAGTCAGTAGAAAATCTTAAATGAGAGCATAGGTAAAGCAGTTAAAGATCTATAGTAGTAGAAAATAAACCCACAAATACGACCTCAAAAGGTTCGCTCTTTAAAAAATGGTGCTGGTTTAGAGTTTTAAAAAGATACAATGAAAGTCCTGTTTTAGACGGTTTATTAATCTTTTCTTAGCTCAACTTGGGAAAGTTATACTTTGTAAATGCCTACTGTGACTTAAGAAATAGTTTTTAAGGATAGTTGGTTACTCATTACTTCCAATGGATGATGTTAGAAAAGGAGTTCGACAAAAATATTAAAAATAGCTTAGGTTTAAAAACAGCACTTAAAAAAGATGTATCCAGTATAAAATAGCAGATATAGTAAGACATTGCATTATTGGCCTCAACTGAAGTGCACTACTAAATCTAATGAAAAAAATGCTGCTGCCTGGGTTGTCGACCACAGGCGAATACCCCAAAAAGAACTTTAAAAGGGGTATTTTTTAATACCATTGCACATGTATGGGTGGGTGGGTGGGTCAATACCATTGCATGCATGCATTATGCCTGTCATAAAAATGTACGTTATGAAGTTAATCATGAAAAAGAGTTATTCGAACATTTAATCTCAAAATATTTGTTAAGTATCACTTATTTCAATTCAAATCATAGAAAATCTGCCATTTTGTACTGAATAAACCTTTTTAAGTGCTGTTTGTAGTATTAATATGTGCTACAACCCCTTTAAAATGATGTACACCTTGACCTTTGCTATGTTTATTATTTTTGTCAAACTCCTTTGCGAACATCATCCATTGGAAATGAAGAGTCACCAACTATCCTCTTAAATCAAGTAGGCATTTAAAAAGTGTAACTTTCCCAAGTTGAGCTAAGAAAAGATTAATAAACCGACTAAAACAGGAAGTTTATTGTATCCTTTTAAAACTCTAATTCAGCACCTGTTTTTAAAGAGAAAACTTTTTGAGGTCAGATTTGTGGTTTTATGTTCTATTACTATATACCTTTAATTTGATGTACTACTTAACTTAAGATTCTCTTCTGACTTCTTGCGAGACATCTCTCTGATATGACAGAAAAAGGGTAGTTACATCAAAAAGTAGATCAGTAAGTACAGTATTGATGTGCCAAGTTTTATTGATTTATCTGTAATCGTTCAGAAATTAATGGTCTGTTCCGGGACTTTTCTTCCACATGGTTCCAGTGGTTGGCAATAATGCAGTACTAACCTGAAGCTTACTTCTGTGTCTGTATGTCTCACGAGAGTACAAGACCACGACCATCACATCTATCATATCTGAGAGTAAATGTGAAGTTTTATGGTGAAGAAAGTGTTATACAGGGTTTACATTATGCCTGGAAACACCTAAATATATTATTTATACATAAAAATATAAATTCTAAACCTTTTACAATCATGGTAGGGATTGGGCTCATACTTTTTGGAACATTTTTTAGTCATTTCATACAAACGGGGGACAGTCGAGGGTATCGTCAATATTCTTTATGGCAGGCTATACCTTGTGATAAAGTTTATAGTAAACTGAATTGAATGCCACAAACTGTATCTCTGAGGAATAACGCTATCAGATTATAGAGTGCTTTGAATATTGAAAATTGGTTATGTTAAGCAATTTTTTTTTTAACTTGGTTCTTGCCACAGTAATTTTTCACAGTTAATTTCCTAATATTTAAAAAGGTTTAATAGTTATAAAACTAAATTTTCACTTTGAGTTGGTTTTATTAGTACAATTTTCATACATTTTCATAACAATAGAAGCGTATAAATAATTATTTATTTATTATTTTCTTAGGAAAATAAAAATGAATGTATGTTTTAAAAAAATTAATTAATTCAATTTTATGTCTCCCTTCTCCAGTTTGACAATGAAGTTAAAATAAAATTGTTTAGCATTACTAATGTTCAATATTCAAAGTGCTCTATTTTATGATAGAGCGATTCCCTAAAAATTCGGTTTGTGACATTCAATTCAGTTCTCTATAGCCTTTAAATTGATGTATCAGAAAATATAAGTTTCCATAAAGAATACTAAATATACCCTTGACAGGAAGTTAGTGTGAAAGGACTAAAAACTGTTCAAAAAAGAAGGTGCTTGAGAGCTATTAAGATTGTAAAAAATTCAAATTTATATTTCGGTTGATAAAGAAAATGTTTGGGTGAATCCAGACATACTATACACCCAGTGTACAATCGCGTGGACAAATATCACTGACTTTGGCTCCTAGAGGATATAAACGGATATTTGTTGTATCAAGGTTTTCGGTAATTGTAAATTAATCTACGTATAAAAATTAAATACTTAAATTTTATAAAATTATCATAAAAATATCATTTAATAATTTACATTTTTGCAATTTAATGCTAATGTTATAATATTTAATTTTGAATTATATTTAATTTTAATATTATTCGAAAGGGTTCAGAAAATTTAACCTTGTGTATATTCATACCAGTATTTTATTTTACGTTCGTAATCAGAGGGTTGGGTCAGGAATGGAAGATATGTGGTCTACTTACCTACAGTAATAAGGACGTATGTCTCCCTAGTGCCACTGCAACAAGACCAAACTGTATAGAAATGACTTTACCACCTAGTGTGTTAATCAGCAAGTTAGGGAGTAAGAGGGTTGGGCCAAGAAGGGAAGTTATGTGTTCCACTTAACTACAGTAATAAAGACGTATGTCTCCCTAGTGCCACTGCAACAAGACCAAACTGTATAGAAATGACTTTACCACCTAGTGTGTTAATCAGCAAGTTAGGGAGTAAGAAGGTTGGGCCAAGAAGGGAAATTATGTGTTCCACTTACCTACAGTAATAAAGACGTATGTCTCCCTAGTGCCACTGCAACAAGACCAAACCGTATAGAAATGACTTTACCATCTAGTGTGTTAATCAGCAAGTTAGGGAGTAAGAGGGTTGTGCCGGGAAGGGAAGTTATGTGTTCCACTTAACTACAGTAATAAAGACGTATGTCTCCCTAGTACCACTGCAACAAGACCAAACCGTATAGAAATGACTTTACCAACTAGTGTGTTAATCAGCAAGTTAGGGAGTAAGAGGGTTGTGCCAGGAAGGGAAGTTATGTGTTCCACTTACCTACAGTAATAAAGACGTATGTCTCCCTAGTACCACTGCAACAAGACCAAACCGTATAGAAATGACTTTACCACCTAGTGTGTTAAATCAGCAAGTTAGGGAGTAAGAGGGTTGTGCCGGAAAGGGAAGTTATGTGTTCCACTTAACTACAGTAATAAGGACGTATGTCTCCCTAGTGCCACTGCAACAAGACCAAACTGTATAGAAATGACTTTACCACCTAGTGTGTTAATCAGCAAGTTAGGGAGTAAAAGGGTTGGGCCAAGAAGGGAAGTTATGTGTTCCACTTACCTACAGTAATAAAGACGTATGTCTCCCTAGTACCACTGCAACAAGACCAAACCGTATAGAAATGACTTTACCACCTAGTGTGTTAAATCAGCAAGTTAGGGAGTAAGAGGGTTGTGCCGGAAAGGGAAGTTATGTGTTCCACTTAACTACAGTAATAAGGACGTATGTCTCCCTAGTGCCACTGCAACAAGACCAAACTGTATAGAAATGACTTTACCACCTAGTGTGTTAATCAGCAAGTTAGGGAGTAAGAGGGTTGGGCCAAGAAGGGAAGTTATGTGTTCCACTTACCTACAGTAATAAGGTTGTATGTTTCCCTAGTGCCACTGCAACAAGACCAAACTGTATAGAAATGACTTTACCACCTAGTGTGTTAATCAGCAAGTTAGGGAGTAAGAGGGTTGTGCCAGGAAGGGAAGTTATGTGTTCCACTTAACTACAGTAATAAAGACGTATGTCTCCCTAGTGCCACTGCAACAAGACCAAACTGTATAGAAATGACTTTACCACCTAGTGTGTTAATCAGCAAGTTAGGGAGTAAGAGGGTTGTGCCAGGAAGGGAAGTTATGTGTTCCACTTAACTACAGTAATAAGGACGTATGTCTCCCTAGTGCCACTGCAACAAGACCAAACTGTATAGAAATGACTTTACCACCTAGTGTGTTAATCAGTGAGTTAGGGAGTAAGAGGGTTGTGCCAGGAAGGGAAGTTATGTGTTCCACTTAACTACAGTAATAAGGACGTATGTCTCCCTAGTGCCACTGCAACAAGACCAAACTGTATAGAAATGACTTTACCACCTAGTGTGTTAATCAGCAAGTTAGGGAGTAAGAGGGTTGGGCCAAGAAGGGAAGTTATGTGTTCCACTTAACTACAGTAATAAAGACGTATGTTTCCCTAGTGCCACTGCAACAAGACCAAACTGTATAGAAATGACTTTACCACCTAGTGTGTTAATCAGCAAGTTAGGGAGTAAGAGGGTTGTGCCAGGAAGGGAAGTTATGTGTTCCACTTAACTACAGTAATAAGGACGTATGTCTCCCTAGTGCCACTGCAACAAGACCAAACTGTATAGAAATGACTTTACCACCTAGTGTGTTAATCAGCAAGTTAGGGAGTAAGAGGGTTGTGCCAAGAAGGGAAGTTATGTGTTCCACTTAACTACAGTAATAAGGACGTATGTCTCCCTAGTGCCAATACAACAACACTTCATCTCTGTAATCGGCACCCCTACGTGTCTTTGAAATTGGCAGTGACAGATTAGAGTTTTTTTTTGAAATTGTACCTAAACTATAGAATTGATCCTAAAAGTCTAATTAGAATATTTATAAATTGTTTATAGAACTTTAATCAAATTTAGTTTTATTTGGCTTATTCACCATGCTAGTAAACATATTTAAACGATAAAAAATAACAGTATCTTTTAATAAATCAATTTACTAATATTTTTATATTTTTGTAAGATAAGGAAAAGGAGGAAGTTTGAACTTACGATGCCTTTAAAAAAAAGTTAACAGTTTCTGATTTAGTAGTTTGTTTTTTTATACATATACATTTTTGCATTGTTTTGATTCTCCCCTGTAAGATACGAGTTAGAATTGCAATTTTCTACTAACAGTTGAACATAATGACTAAAATATTGTTAAATAAAAATATTTTATTTAATTCTGTAAATTAATATTACCTAACTGAAATTTGACTCTATTAGATAACAATCTGATAAAAAAGTGGTAGAAATTTGCATAATTTTGAGTGCACATATAGAACACATTCTTTTATATATGTTCATTGATCCGGTAAATATAAATACAATATAAGTTAAGTATAATTAATCGTTGATTTTGATAAATAAAGTATAAGTATATTTAACAATATTTACAACTTATTTAATGTTGAGATAGGTAGAATTAAATTATTGTCTAAATATAAATTTAACATCAAACCGAATGTGAGATGTAGAGAATTAATGACGGCATGTATAAACGATCAACGAGAAATACATGAATATTCAAGACAGTTAATCGAATGAGACAAGGTTATGTTTTTTAGCAGTGAACGAGGAAATTATTTCATAGTAGCACTGATTCATTTAATTATGATAAAGGTGAATGTCTTCTAAAACTGAGTTATAACTATTTTTAGAGGTAATATCAATATAAAACTTTAATAAAGCATTTATCTGAATGATTGTATACAATTAAGACAATAATGTAAGTTTTGAAACCTTATCTTTAACGGAAGAAAAGTTTAAGTTGTAAATTATGTTAAATAAAAATTAAGTTTTCAAATAAACATCTTCCTGGAATCATACAAATTTGTTTTTACTGTCTAGTGCCAAAGCTTTGTGCAAACAACGACGTTATGTAAACAACTGAGTTAATAAGGCGTCCAATTATTCTGTGTTTAATTTATTCACATATTTATCCTTTACAATCTACAAAAGTGGGTAGAATAGTAAAGTTTAGAGCTTTTATGATTTACTATGATGTTTCTTATTTATTGTTATATTTATAAATATAAAAATAATCGTGTCATATGTTATAAATATTCAGGTGATTAAAAAGTATGGATACATAATATTAAACTTTTAACGACATCTACTCGAAAAATCAAACTTAGTATAATTCTCTAGGGCTCAAAATTGCATTTTTGTATCACGGGATTGCACCTGCCCCCGCAAAAAATGATTTTGGGCCAAATTAAGAAATTTAAATACAAACCATTATAAGTCACATAAGGATGGGGAAAAAGTCCTGCACAATCCTTGCATTTTTTTTAAATAAACGAGATTGGAATTAGAGGTATTGGGTAACAATAAATAAAATCTCTTTAGGTATTGGGTAGCTACTTTAAGTACAATTGGTAATCATCTCACTATAGTAGGGGACGTCCTATCGAAGGTATCATCAATATTCTTAATTAAAGAATATGGCTTGTGATACATCATTTTAAAGGGTATACTTTAACTAACTGAATGATACAAAACCCATCTCTATGGAGTCACCCTAACAGGAATGAGAGCAATTTGAAAATAAAATTTTTAATGTTTAAGTTGCCCCATTTCTGATATAGTTGTCCCTCAGAGGTGCAGTTTGTGGCATTCAAACCAGTAACATATGACCTTTACAATTATGTATTACCAGACTTAAGATTCTCAAAGAAATATTGATGGTTTCCATAACTAAAGGTAGTATGATTTTATTTCATTGTATTTTATACCTAATACATCTCGGTAAAGGTCACATGTTACTGATTTGAATGCCACAAACTGCATCTCTATCAGAAAATAGAGCACTTTGAATATTAAGAATTTAAATGTTCAAATTTATCTAATTCCTGATGGGGTGACTCCATAGAGATGGGATTTGTAGTGTTGTTTATACTAATAAAGATATTTAATTTTATGTACTATTCGACTTATGCTCTCTTTTAAGATTTCCTTCTGACTCCTTGCGGGCCATCCCCCTTAAAAAAAACTGTAGTTACTTCAGTAAATATATTTATAGGTATAGTTATGATGTACCAAGTTTTATTTCTTTAAATAATAAATAAATAAATAAATAAATATAAATAAAAATGCCTGTATTTAGAAGCGTTTCTCAGTACATAACTGTTTTACAGAACAACTCAAGTCAATGGCCTCAATACTAAGAAATAAATATTAAAAACTAAGAACAGTGCAAGTTAAGATTAAGGTATAATATATATATATATATATATATATATATACACATACATATATATATATACATATATGTATATATATATATATATATATACACATAGTTTTACAAAGAATCACAAAGACTTAACATTACAATATACTATTGGGCTACGAAAAGCTCTTTAATTTTATTCTAAAATGAGCGTATAGTACATGATTTGATGGCTGGAGGGAGGCCATTGTACAACTTAGGGCCGAAATAAGAAAAAACTCCATCTCCCAACTTCTAAACGGACCTTAGGGAAATGGAGTAAATTTGCATGGCGTGTACTACGCTGCGAGACTTCTTCCTGGTACAACAGCCTTTCGCTTAAGTACTGTGGCTCACTGTGTGACAGTACCTTGTGAATCATGCAGCAAGTTAGAATCCTGCATACGGTCTCCATTGGCAACAAACCAACAGCCTCCCGAAAAGGAGAAACATGATCAAAACGTCTCAAATTGAAAATGAAATGGACTGCAGAGTTTTGAAGCTTTTAAATTCACTCTGTCTCCACACGAGATGCTGTTACCGAATGCAGGGTAGCAGTAGTAAAATACTGACAAAATCAGTGACTGCATGATGTGAAACTTAGCGGATTCTGGTAGCAGATCTCTAAAATCTTTACCTGTAATCGTTCGGAAATTATTAAGGCCGTACGAAACTTTTCCCCACCCCGTATATCCAGTAATTCTAACTGGAAGAACCTTTTTATTTTACAAAAATGTGCTTTACGAATTATATTCAAACAAAAGAAAATTATCTTGTCAACAATTCTTTAGAAATTTTAATATTATGACTGTACTATCTATTTATATTTACAAAACATTATTGTTTGTTAAAAATATCTATAATATTTTAAAACAACAAAACTACCAAATTATTTTTCTAAATCCGGTCTTAAAATACCATGTCACAGGACCACTTTATACAAAAATACACATTCGTTACAATGGAATAAAATTATACAACAAACTACCAATTTATTTACAAGAAAAAAAAGACATGAAGTGTTTTAAAAATAATTTAAAATTAATGTTATTACACGAAACATTTTATAAATTTGAAGATTTCTTTACAATATAATTTTATACAACCATTAAATTTTCATACATAATCATATTTATATACACTCTATTAAAGTTTATACTATATACTCTATGTTATATTATGTTTTTGTTGCCAATGCATATACTGTTAAAGGTAAATATTATTATTATATTTCTAAAAGTATTATTATATTATTATTATATTTCTTTATAAAAGAAAATGAACGGCAACACTTTCCTTCTGATTTTGATATATCAACTGAGAACAAAATAGTGGTTGATTTAAATAAAAAATATCTGTAGTGGAAAAAGTAAGGCATGTCTCAATATTGACTGTTAAAAGGTAGGAAAGCCCCACAAAACATCCGTGATAAGCGTTGACCTCTCTCGACAGCAGAGAGTCTCTAGTCTTATCTTGGTTGACTAAAGCGTTTTAGGAAGAAACACTTTCAAGAAGATTGTGTTCAAAAGGTAAGACATGTTCAATGGTACTAACTGAGGCCAGAGAACGTACATTGATACATATGATGCGAGATTATAGAAAAGGGATTAGAAACTATTATGGGGTTAGAAAAATATTTACTATAATGGCGCTTTCGAAACTCAGCCCTAATTCAAAACTATGATTGAAAAAAAAACATAACAATTTTATAAAAGATAGGTTTAGTCTAGGACGGTCTCGAGAACTTAACAAAGTCAGCTACTAACAATGAAATGAACCATACAGTTGTTAGTAAATTTATACCTAACCTTCAAATATAACACTTGGGTCCATTGGACCCCACTCAATTTTTTATGCTTATCTTTGGATTAACAATTCTTGTATTCTTTCTTATCACCCATGTAGATTTAGTTTAATATTTTATTAAATTTTGCAATGGTTCAGTGATTTTTAAATAAACTGATTATTTTGTAATAAATATAACAAGTTATAGTGGGGTCCTGTGGACCCCAGTGTTATACTTACGTGTGCTTTTCTACTATTCAATGGAAACCCATAGATAAATGGCTATGAATTAAAGCTTTATTGCATTTTTATTTATTATTGTATCATGTTGTGATTTGTGAAAACGGCCTTTTGGGATTATTCAAGCAAGACCACAAAGGAAAATTATTTTGTTGTTAACTTTTCCAACAGGTTTTATAACATATTATTTCCCATTTTTGTTTCGTATAGTAAGAACGTATATGAATATTTCAAAATGTTCACCATAATTATCTTATATTACATTTATTCCTGATTGTAAATATTTTTTTTCGTTTAAATTTTTATGAAATCACACATTTTGTTGAATGTTCGGAAACATACTTTTATTGTTAAAAACTGTATGTTTTGAAAAAATCTTATATTACAATATTGTGTATTGAGCTGAGGCACATTAAAGTATGTAGGAGACATGGAGGAAAACGACATAAACAATAAACAGATATTTTAAATAAAAAACAAAAAACAATTCTTTATTACTAATTGGGCTCTGGTGGATCCCACCGTTATAATTTGAGGTACTAAAAGTAGGTGTTTACTTAAACGTTAATTTTGAGAATTGTGATTTAGGTAAAAAAAATCTCCCCGCATTTAGGGTTAGCTAATATTTTCAATATATCGAAATATCAAAACACCGATATATCGCAAACTAAATATCGATCTAACGATAGTATCGAAAGAAATATTTTGAACTGTAAATGATTTCTATTTTTAAAATTAGGCACTAACTCTTATGTCATGTGAAAAAATACACTTATGTTTAGCTGTCACTATTTAGAATAGCTACTGAATTTTAAAATGAATACATTTATCTACTCGAAACAAGTAGGTTTCTGTGGGGTTGAATGAACAAACATTTCTAAATAAGAATAATTATACCTTTCATTATTATGTTAATTATAAAAGAGTAATGTAATAACGGTTTGTAAGGCGACTAGCTAGGCATCCTAGAGTTAGCGCTACCAACTCACACACAGATTCATTTACCCGCTCCATCATCCACTGGTTTACAATAAACAATATTTAAGTGCGTTAACCTCAAGTAAAAAACGTATTAAAGTTAATTAATTATATCGATGCATGTTTTGTACAAATAAAAGGACATTTAAATCTGTTTTTTTTTTTTTTTTTTTTTTTTTTTTTTTTTTTTTAATTGTGATGATTTCAAACATTCTTTTGCGACACATTATATACTAGCCGTATTGGACCTTTTCAGTTACGAATATTAGTCATTACTAAGCAGTGGTATAGATATTGGCGAATATGAGGGATAAATGAGTGTGAATCACCGTGACTGACTAGTAGGGAGAATAACGTCAATATTTAGTGATGTGATATATCGATATAGCTGATATTATCGTAGGAAAATATAGATACTAATAAATCGATTTATCGAAACGTACTTATCGATATTTCCAATATACAACGATATATACCCTTCGTAATGCTAAACATATCAACCTGTAGTAGGGAACGCCTTCAGTTAGTAAACGCAATTTAGGTACAGCTTTTACATTGACTATCTAGATCCTGAAGGCACTCCCACTGTACATGTTTTAATTAATTAATCGATCTGTAAAACCATTAAAACTTTTGATAGTTTTTGGTTGTGGCTTGGACCTATTAATTTAAGAAAAAAATAATGATAAGAATAATAAAATGTTGTTCTCTTGTCTTACATTGATAAGTAAAAACTATTAAAATAACTAACCTTATATAATTAGATTTAATGAGTTACACTTGTAACAGTCTCTAGCAACGTTATGCTCCTTCTTCCTTTATCCTGATCTGTGTGGACCAATCACCATTAGTCGCCTCAGTGTGGTACAGTACAAGGTGCCGTCAGTATTGATTATGTCTTAGTAGGAATGGAACATCTGTTCAAATTATCCACATCCATTCATTCAGATTAACAAAACTTTGCACATTGCTGCTTGACATAAATCTATATTTTACCATGTATTCAGTGATCCTCTACTTTCGTAGGGGGTTGGCCCACTAGGAGTCAGAAGGAAATCTTAAATGTAAGCATATGTTGATGTACATATCAGGTCTTAACTAGTAGAACATCATGCCGCAAATTAGACATCAAAAGGTTAATCCTAAACAAAATGGCGGTGCTCGAAATTATTTTCAATGTTGATCTTATGTGCAAGATTTTAATCTACCACCATTTTTTAACGAACTAAGATTTTGAAGTGCAATTTGCGGGATTCTTCCTTGCTTGATCAGCCCTTTAAAATGATGTGCATATCAACCTATGCTTATTTATAGTAAAACTTTTCTAGTTACTGCCCGTAGACCGTTCCCATAGAAGAATATCAGGACACTGAATACATCTTACGGTAGGTGTTTGTGTACAGTAATCATGTGTGAAGTTTTGTAGCTTCATCTGATATAGATATAATAAAATTAAGCCATTCAGAATTTGCGAATAAAATTAGTATTAAAACTTTCGAACACCGCCATTTTTTTAGGATTGACCTTTTGAGGTCTAATTTTCGGATGATGTTCTACTAGCTAAGACCTTTAAAATGGTATGCACATCGACCTATGCTTCCGTTTAAGATTTTCTTCTGACTCCTAGTGGGCTGTCCCCCTACGAAGGTAGTGTATCACTGAATACACGATAAAATAGCTGAATATATGTCCAGCAGCAATGTGCAAATATTTGTACCTTTATCTGTAACAGTCTAAACAATATTCAACCGTCCTCGAACTTTTGGGACACATTATATACTAGCCGTATTGGACCTTTTCAGTTACGAATATTAGTCATTACTAAGCAGTGGTATAGATATTGGCGAATATGAGGGATAAATGAGTGTGAATCACCGTGACTGACTAGGATTGACTACTCATTAGAGGTAGCCCATTAGCCAGGGCAACAAAGGGGCCTACAGTTTTACGTGGAACCCAAACAACATAGTATTGGCCAGATTTTCAGCTATTTGACGATATTTATACTCACTTCTCTTTTCTGGGCCTTAGGCTCAACAATACCTGGACCCTGACTGCCACACAACATGGACTCCACAGACTAGAACTGTAAACACCAAGGGCAACCATTGAGTGGAGGATTTTCATGTTCCATTTAAATCCATCAAAATTCCACCAAGGACCAAATAAAGGAATGAAGAGGACTCACCATAGAACCTATTTCCTACAATCTCCACTTTGCCCCCATACAGTGTGTAATCTTATGGTTGTGGAATCGGTTTTCGGCGAGTTAATTATTTCCAAATTTTATAATAAAAATTAGTATATATAAAAAAGGTACTGTTTTACCGTTAGAGTTATAAATATTTTTCCATTAAAAAAATGAAAAAACATCTAAATCCCTTCAGTTATTTGTAAATAACATAGTAATAAAAAAAAAAACTAAATTTTTACTTTCAACGGTTTTGTATTCTAGTTGATTTAAAATCAGCTAAATTCATCGCTTTTAATAAGGCCACAAGTTCTATAATGTAGTGGTTAAACAAATCTTTGTTGTATTTTTTCTGTCTCAAGGGAAGGTACACTAACGAAGTTTGACTATAAAATTGGGAAGTAATTAAACCACCGATAACCGATTGCACAGCCTTAAAGCACTGCGCCACATTAGAAATATAACAAATATTTATATTGTTGTTGGACGTAAACCAAACTATATTTATTTGGTTTATAAGGATAAATATATAAAATATTTAAGGTACTTAACCAGTTTAACTTTTAGAGAATTCCAATAGTTAAGAAGATCACTACTTTATGGTATAGTTTAATTCAATTCATGAGACAAGTGTTAGTAGATTGAAAGTAATTTTTCAAACTACTTTCAGCATTGAGATTAATATTAAAATAAACTAATTCTCAATTATATTTTAACTAATTTAAAATTATGTATCTCTCGTTTTTTTAAGATAATTACATTTAATGTATGGAGTAAAAATAATTATTATATCGATTAGAATACATTTAAATATATTTTCTGTTTTATTTTGTTTTAGTAAAAAGATATTAACATGCATATTTTTAAGGACTAGTATAACATGTTATATCAACTGTCATTTATTAAACCCCAGACTTTAAATGACACATTTCAAAATGAGCCACAACGATATTATTAATTTTTAAATGATTTATGGATCTGTAATGTACGCGTTTAAATTTTTTAGGTAGACTTTTGTCCAAATCAGTTGGCAACAAATTACTTTCTGTTACAGAAGTTGTAGAGGGGAGGGGATGCAATGTTCACTACATGTGGTATTTAAATCAAAGCTTTAACTAAACTCAGTGGTACATGAAACGGACTTGTTTTGTTTGTTGCTTGAACATGTTTGAAACATACCCGACAAAGTTGATTAAATATAAATTTTATTCAAACAAAAATATTTGGGATTGTAGTTTACGAGACGAAAAATCCTATTATTATTCAAGAACGAGACATCGTATTTATTTTTACTTTTTGTTAAGTTAGAATTTTATGGCTCGTGCTTTTAAAACATTCAGCTTGTAAATTCATAAATGTTTGGTTACGATTAAATTTTCAGCTAACGTAACGGCCTTCTTAGGTGGGATGAACCTTCCTTTAACCAATGGATGGTATTGAGATTCTTTGGCACGGGCGTGGGAAGATGCTACAACTGGAAATATAAGTTGGGTATTGGAGTCAACATTCGAACTATGGATCACATAGTCAATGACTGACTGCCCATTGCCTTCTTTTCATGGGAGATTGCCTGGTCTTGGTTCAATTTTTGAATGGTTACGAAACCAGGACTTAGCTTTGTGATGTTGAATCAATATTTCAATACTAAGACACGATTACTCTGTGTAAAGTCTGATGTTTAAAATCCCAGAACGGTATGAAGATGTTAGCTGAATTTTAATCTCTTAAATCATCTAATATTTCAAAATTATATAGGTGAAAATTTTACTAAATATAGTTTATAATTGTTCAGGCGTCAATATAAAAATTGAGTGGAGAACAATTATTTTGTGTGAAATTACGTATGAAAACGTATAAACAACTTAACTTTGAGTCTAAAATTTAGTAACATGTGATACAAAGGTACCTAATTTTAAAAACTTTTGTTTATGTTTAATATAGAGTTTTATATATGTATATATATATATGTATATATATATAATATTTTATACACTAAAAATGTTATATTTGTAACTATAGCAAAGACAACCAATATAGTCTTATATTTTTGGAAATTAATTTTAAATATGAAAGGGAGTGATTATGACAATACACACGATCTACATACAAATAAAATAAAACAAATTGTCGTACTCATAATGAAACACTTACATATATAGATAGTAATAATAATAATCTTCATAATTCTTACTGAATTTACAATAAAATACTAACTTTACCTAAGTTGAGGTTTCCCATAACTCATTACTGTATTGCCCTAGGTTAGGACGTGAAGGATGGCGCCATAAGGGGCATTACCTTTCTGAAAGATGCAGCAGCCATCGGCAAAGTGCTCTGTCTGCCACCTGACAGAAACTACACCAACTATCATAAGCTTTCTATTTGTGTTAAGCTCATGCTAATTTGTATGTATGTAAGAAGTATTATTTAATATTTGGGAAATATTTGTTTACGTAATTTGGGATAGTTTGTTGTAAAGTTGTAGTGTTTGTAGTTGATTGATCACAAATGAAAAAAGTATGTAACATTTTCACCAATTAGCTAAATGGTTAGGCGTGCAAATAACATATTTCTGTTAGGTTTAAATAACTTGATATATTTGATGTTATTATGCAAAAAACCCAGTGAAAATGTTTTATATATATATACATGTACAAATCTTACGGCAGAGTTTGAACCCAAAAACCATTTAAGAGTATTAGAGCTTCTAATACTCCCTTGATAGTAATGAATGACATTTTTTATAAAAGAGCTTAGTAGTGATTTGAAATTAATATGTTCTACACCGCCAGTACTTACTAAGTCTTATGTGACTGACATTAAGCATACTTTAAATCATCAAGCTTTACAGGTTATTAGAGTTATTTTTTTAACTAAACACTGTTGTGAAATTTGAATACATGAGGCCAAAGTTAGTCACCCCCGTGATGTAAGGCTGCTGAGCGATGGAACGCTTTCTCACCACTGCTGAAACCCTTACATGAGCTAAATCTAACACGCACGTCACTTTCTGCCCGGCCCAATTATAGTTGTATTAAATAGTGTTTTAATAAATGATAAATTACGAAAAATATATCTTATACCAACACATAATTGTATTTATGATATAATATTATTTATATATTATGTTAAACGGAGAATACTTAGTAATATTGTACCAGAATAATAAAACTGCACTATATGAAACATGATTCATAGGATTATATACTAGCCGACAGCCCTTATTTACGCTACGGGTCGTTTTTGTGCTTCCTTACCCTTCCCTCCATGGTTCTCTCTCAACCTTCACATATTGATAAACGCACATACCGATGTCGTTCTCCTAGATAACAACAGCTTTATAGTCTAGAAAACCTTAAAGTTTTCTTTAGGGAGATACAAAGCAGTGATATCATGTCAGAGGTAGAAGAAATCCATAACAATTCACCATGAAAATAAAATTAGTCAAACTTTTATCATGTTTATTTTTTTCCGGCTGTTTGAAATAATTAATTAAATTAAATCAATGTCAATCTTACTCTTATGAATAGAGGATATTTTCAGGGGCTGTTTCCACCCCTGAGAAATGTAATTTTTGGAACCTTACTTATTGGGTATCGATGATTCACGAGCTAACTTCCCTTAAAAATTCATGAAAATCTGTTCGGTGGTCCCGGATTTTTCGTGATGAGTAAGCACATCGTTTTTGGATTCTAAATAATATTAAGAAAGTGGTTTAATTTTGAGATTTGAGGGAGTGTCTAATGAGAAGATATAATTAAAGAGACGTTTAGGTTACTGATATACATAAGGCATTTAGACCTTTAATCAAAGGCGTCAGCAATCTCTGATGTGGTTTCATCAGCAAGTTAATTGGTTCGAACTCTGATTAAGTGCGTCACTGAGTACTAGACTTAATGACCTTATTGGATTGTAATAGTTTGTTTTACTAAGACTCATTGTGAGTAATATAAAAAGAGGTAAAAATAATTTTTTAATTTAAAACAAGCAAGTATATAATATTAGTTTATATTTTAAAAATATATATATAATCAATTATTCATTTGGTGCATTCAATTTGATTTATTTATAAATTAAGTATTATAACATGCCAGCCGAAATGACGAAACTAGTTTAAAAATATTAGTTGTAATTCGGTTTATTAGTTACGGAAAAATATATTTATAAAAACAACACAATCGAACATTGCAGTAAAAGGACCTATACATATTGGGAATTAAAACCAATAAAAACAATGATTACTTTTAGTTACTTAGTTTATTTGTGTCAATTGATTTAGCCCCAGTCTCATATTTTTCTGTATTTTCATAAAATATTGTACGAAATTTTAACTAAACATAAAAGATATATTTCACAGAAATTATTTAATATATTCTTTTATAATAACACTAAATGATGTTTTAATAACTTGAAAGATATTTCAATCTAATATGTCAATATAATGTAATTTAACATTTGATTTCTATATCCCTTTTGTGTTAAAACAATTTCTCTCGTATTGTTGTAAAATCAACATTTACAGAACCTGGAGGCCGCAGGCTGAGTCCAAGAGTTGTTTGTATATCGTTTACTCTGTCTCGCCGGAGAGTACAAGCTCTCCAGTCCTCTGAAACACTTATTTAAAGACTCCTCTCTGCGCTGTTTTCTCTGCATTTGATTAAACTTTAACTGTTATATTTTCTCGATGGTTTCATAACTCCCTTTTAAAAAACAAGCTATGTATTTTAACTAGGTATTCAATTAGGGCTATAATGAGTGCTGCTAATTGAAAACAGCTCTGCCTGATTAACATCAAGTACCACTAGAAAAAATTATAAATAACTTTGACAAAATATAATTCTAGATTTGTTTGATTAATCTCATTATATTTAAATATAATAAAAATTTTAAGAGCCGAGTGGTTTAAGGTGTCAAGACTTTGAACCTGAGTAAGAGAGAGCGATGAATCAAATTCTCGCCTTGAATTAGTTTTTATTAGTAATATTCACATTGTACTGTATTGGTACCTTACTCTGACTGATAACATTTTCCCACAGAACAAAAGGCTAAGGGAAATTGGCAGAGTAAGGTTAAAACGAGAGGCTTCTCCTCTAAATGGAAAAAAACCTAATCTAGGGACCACCGACTTAAATGTGACTTTCGAAAAACCATTGATGACAAGGTGGCGGTCTACATTTAAGGCTACATTCCCACACCTGTATTGCGTCAAAGAAATAGGCACGGCTGTTGTTGGTTGACAAGTTATACCTCAAGTCACGTGATAATATTATTTTTGATCCATATACATAAAATGTCAGCACACAATTCTGCCCGTCAACCCGACAGGATGCGTGTTCTTGTCAAGTAGTGTGTGAAATACACGATACATGACATTTGTAAGCCATAGACCGACTCACGCAACTGTGCATTCTTTATGCAGGGTGTCCCTTAACTCTCTGAGGATATTTTTAGGTATTGATTGTGGGTCAAAAGCAAGACATATCATATTTACAAATTCCAAATCACCTCCGGTACCCGTACAGCCATCATTTTGTACTTTTTAAAATTATTTTTTATTTTTAAAAGTATTTAACCTATAGAGTTCAAATTTAGTATACATATTAATAACACCATTTTCTTACTTAAATAAAAAATAAAAAATCTTGTTTAATGATTTTTAAAATAGTGGCACTTTGAAATGTTTAATCCTTAATAACTTTTGAAAGGTAAATAATACAAAAAAATCACACAAACACTTTTTTTTGCAAATTAAATATGCAATCAATTTAAGTAAAGTTGAATGAAATCAGATGGTAAACAATTGAGATTTCAGTATTTTTGTATTA
The DNA here is from genome assembly GCA_035578905.1 of Stictocephala bisonia. Taxonomy (NCBI): domain Eukaryota; kingdom Metazoa; phylum Arthropoda; class Insecta; order Hemiptera; family Membracidae; genus Stictocephala; species Stictocephala bisonia. The sequence goes on from JAQJVL010001540.1 coordinate 77,902, forward strand.
GTAATTTACGTGGCAATGTTAATAGCCATGGTGCCGAGGAACACGAGTCAACCACAACAAAACATCAGTGGTATATTCTGATTACTTTAATCCAAAATATTACAATAAAGTGATTTGTGATGTGATTGTAAAAAAATAACCCTAGCAGACTACGGAAGAAAGTTGCAGATGATTTTCATTGTTATTAAATAAAAAATTAATTTTAACCTTAAGCAGTGCCCTAAAAACTAAAATTTGCTCTTTCTTCAGGATCTTGTTCCCTAAATATCAAGTTGTCAGCACGCCAGACTACCTGTAAACCCTAAAGGATGCATATCCTATTCGACTGTTGTGTGGCGTGCACGATGTAAGACACTTGTAAACCATAACCCAACACACGCAACTGTGAATTGTTTATATTGTTCTTTCTTCAAGATTGTGTCCCCTAAATAACAAATTGTTAGCACGCCAGACCTCCCGTCAACCCTACAGGATGCGTGTCCTTGTCGACCGTTGTGTGGCATACACGATACATGATATTTGTAAACCTCAATCTAACACACGCAAATGTGAATTGTTTATATTGTTCTTTCTTCAAGATTGTGTTCCCTAAATAACAAATTGTTAGCACGCCAGACCTCCCGTCAACCCTACAGGATGCGTGTCCTTGTCATCTCTTGTGTGGTGTGCACGATACATGGCACTTGTAAACCATAACCCAACAATATAAAACTGTGAATTGTTTATATTGCTGTTTCTTCAAGATCGTGTTCCCTAAATATCAAAGTGTCAGCACGACAGTCTGCCTGTCAACTCTGCGGGATGCGTGTTCTTGTCGACTGTTGTGTGGCATGCACGATACATGACACTTGTAAACCATAACCAAACACACGCAACTGTGAATTGTTTATATTGCTGTTTCTTCAAGATCGTGTTCCCTAAATATCAAAGTGTCAGCACGACAGTCTGCCTGTCAACTCTGCGGGATGCGTGTTCTTGTCGACTGTTGTGTGGCATGCACGATACATGACACTTGTAAACCATAACCAAACACACGCAACTGTGAATTGTTTATATTGCTGTTTCTTCAAGATCGTGTTCCCTAAATATCAAAGTGTCAGCACGACAGTCTGCCTGTCAACTCTATGGGATGCGTGTTCTTGTCGACTGTTGTGAGGCATGCACGATACATGACACTTGTAAACCATAACCTAACAAACGCAACTGTGAATTGTTTATATTGTTCTTTCTTCAAGATTGTGTTCCCTAAATATCAAATTGTTAACACGACAGTTTTCCTGTCAACCCTCCAGGATGCGTGTTCTTGTCGACTATTGTGTGGCATTTACGATACACGACACCTCTAAACTATGTTCCAACACTTGCAACTGTGAATTGTTTAAATTGCTCTTTTGTCAAGATCGTGTTCCTTAAATATCAAAATGGTTTGTCATTAAATACTATAGCACCTTACTATGTGCTTCTATTTAAATTATTTGTTGTACATTTATTGTCAAAATACCTAAATAGTATGGTTAAGTAAATACAGTAAATTTTATTGCATGAACCAAACAGACCGACAGTGAATAACATTAATGGTTTCACATCAGCCATTGAGTTACTAACGCTTTTAGTGCCGACATGGCTAAATAAACGATATTGACAATCAAAATAAACCCATTATTTTTTCATACACTTAATTAAATAAAGTTCAGAGAGCTGATAAATTGAGATTCGTACAGATTTATCATACAAAATCTAAAATGAATTAATTACTTAAAGGGTAGTCATTTAGCTAGTTAACCTGTATAAATAGCATCTCGAGTTTCCTTTTTAAGGAGATGTCGATCTCTTAAAAACCTTACCAGGCTCATTACCCATAAATTATTGATCTATGCGATGATTTTATACGATTAAAAAAAATTACTAGTAAATAAATGAAACTTTAAACGTATTGAATCACAGATAAAATAGTTAAGACTATAATGGCCTTCGTAAAGTTCCTTTCCTCTGTGAATCCCACTGGTTCGAGGAAGCTAGAAAGTGGTCTACTGAAATGAACCACCATAATATTTGTACATTTTTTACTTTTTATAAATTTGTGTTTTATTACGTTCACTTTTTATGTGTTTGAGAGTAGGTCTTCTTAGCAATTTTTAGACTCGACAAACGAATTTCGGGTCTTTATACAATGATAACTTTAACAATACACATTCAGGGTATTTGGTAACTCTTTAGCCACCCTTTGGGATTTAGAATAACAGTATGGTCTATCTCGTTTCGTTAACTGTCTGTTCGTATGTTTGTGATTTTTATAAAAAAGGTAGTAACTCAGAAACCATAAATGCAACGGATTTCAAATTTAGCAAATTTAGTAAGGCTAAAATGATAGGAAAATGTATGGTTTTTTCTTTGTTAATTTATAATTTTTAAAACCTAACCTATTCCCAAACGGTTGAAAAAATAGATAATAGTTGTACATTTAGGTGCTATCAGTCTTAATAAATTTGCAATATTTGAAATCTGTGGCATTTATGGTTCCTGAGTTCTACATATATATATATATATATATATATATATATATATATATATATATATATATATATATATATATATAATCAAAAACATACAGACAGACGGTTAACGAAGTTGCATAGATCATAGTTTTATTTTTATGACATTTTTGGTTATTTTCATGGCCCGAACTAAAACCCAAAGTTTTGCTAAAAAGTTCCTAAACTCCCTGTAAAAGAACAAATTTATACTATACACACAACAATAACATTATTCAAAATCGTTCAATCATTAACGCAGCATACTTCGAAAATTCTAAAAGAAGGCACCGATCGTCATTTTCGTCACGTCTCACAGACCTCTAATGGCCAGAGAAATCATCATACAAAAAACGATAAACGTGATCGGCATTCACTTGTTGGACGTTACATCTAAAAAATGACAGTTGAGTTTATGTATCTGTTGTATAAATGAACTGGTTAATGGATACATTTAAGGCAATAAATTATTGTTTGAACAAATAACCAATATTCCTAAATTGTTTATCACCCTTTCTCGAAAACGTTGGTATACTAATCTGTCTACTTAAAAGTAAATTTCACCTAAAATTATTTTAACTTTTAATATTCTGTAAGATTTCGCTTGCTTATCTGCCAACCTTTATTAATATTCATATGCTTTTAAAAGGAGTACGAACATTTTATAAAGATAAAATATTATTCATCAGTTGTACAGTTCATAGTTCTAACCTAACCTAACCTAACCTAACCTAACCTAACCTAAACTCGACCGGACTAAATTCACGGAACTAATTAAAGAAATATTGCTGTCAATAAAATCCTGTATCAGTTACATTTAACTATAGTTTTAAATTCACATACATCAACTGTTTATGAGGAACCATCTCAAAGAAAACATATTCTATATAAACTCTTTTGAATTTTTAAATAACAACTTTTAATATAAAGACAAAAAAATTTAGTTTTTCCTCTCATTTAAAGTTAATACACTTAATAGTGTTTTACATCAACAATTAAAAAGAATAAGCAGTTTTTAACAACAATAATAATATTACTATTGCTAACTGGTGAAAAACAATATATAATACCTCCATCCCCTCCTGTGTAAGAATAAAATGTCCAACACGTTTTGATTATTTCTCATTTGAAAATAAAAATATTCAAATCCACCCCAATATTCGATATGAGCCACTTTAGCTATTGTTGCTCCATAATATGACCTATTTGACATCCTTTAAGTAGACTGGAATATTTTGAATAGTTCATCATTGGTATTTTAAAGTTGATACTAGGTACTGGAAAACAAACCCGTAAATATTTTATTAATTAGAGGTATTTGATGGCCTCACAAAAAATATAATATACATATAAAAAATCCTACTTAAGTCATAAAAGAGGCAGATGGAGAGGTTGCATAAAAAATTGCACTAAATGGGTGTCGAGTTATAAAATGGAGTCGAGTAGCTAGTTCTACAGATCATCGGAAAGGTTGCAGGGCCAGCACCGTTGTCAGCATATTCATGGATAACCGTAATAATTATTGCTACTTTATAAATACGTACATTATTGAGGCGCTGGCTTGGGCCATGTGAAAGATAGGCCTCTCTGTTTCTCTTTTTTCTGTGCTTAAAAGAGATAATGCAACTGGTTTGAAAGCGTTATAAAAAGTGAAATAGTATCTTTTCATCCTAATCAATATCTTTTTTATTTATTCATGGGACAGGGATTATAATATATGAGAAAATATGGTTTTCGAATCATTGTGATAAATGTATATAGGTGGGGGGTTACATATAGTATATATAGTGCCGTCCCACAGGACAGGCTCTCGAATTAAATGAAATCTTTAATTGTTGTGAAGAGTATGTCGATTTTGGTTATGTTGTTTCGGGTTTGTGAAAATTGATTTGTATGAAAAATACCAATTGGTCGGTAGAGTAGTTGTTGGTTCAATCCCAGCTTCATGTGCTAGTGGGCCTCAGTTCGATCCCAATCAGAGTCAATACATTTTGAGAAGGATCAGCTGATAATCACCGGCCGTTCATTTGTCATTGGGCTATTAATTAATGACACTTTCTAAGGAATAGTCGGCCTTAGTTTGTAACAATGACTACATTCGCTCATCTACACTCATCACAGTCATTCGAAATCCATATTCGCCCATATCTTGACGATCGGCGTCTTATGAATAAATAAATAAATAAAAAAAATGATATTATTGGTAAATATGATTTTACCCAATATAATATCTTATTTTATTTTTCCTAGTATTATTTGATGTTTTATTTTTTAATGTAATTATAGATATAAATAACTTACATATATTTGATAACTTATTTATACAAAAGTAAACCCTTAAAAAAATTTTAATCGAAAATAGATCACGAATCATATTATATAATTATTGTTTGTCTAAAGAGGTTCCTTTACTAAACGTATAAGGACGTTTCACTGCTCATTTATAAAGTGAATTTTTCACTTAGGTATGGGATTCCATAGTTAACATTTTTAGTCATATAGTCACTTTATCCTTCATAAAGTAGCTACAGCAGTCAGTGGCCATTCCCACTTTGAACTAATGGACTTCTAATGGCTGCCATAGTCCACATGGGTTTAAGGCTATTACGCTCATCCCCCACCCTTAGGCAAATCATAGGAAAATTACAGTTACTATTGTTATAAAGACAGTCCTGTTTAGATTTGTTGATTTTTCTTCAACAAGAACATGGTTAATCCACAAGCGCATAGCATGATTTAAAAAGTTCCAAAAAGTACTTTATATCCCAAAAATATCATCGCCTCATCCTTAATTATCCAGTTGAGGTGACAAAAAACCCCTGATGATAATCAGATTACCTTAAGACCAGTTTTACGCAGGCGAGATAAGTGTGAGTTAATTAGTGGTTGGAGTATCCCCTAGAACCCTTTGTAACATGTAACGCCCAACCACTGTCTACAGTGATGTGTAAACAACACCAACCACTGTCCACAACGATGTGTAAACAACACCAACCCCTGTCCCCAACGATGTGTAAACAATACCAACCACTGTTAACAACGATTTGTAAACAATATCACTGACAGAGCACTAACTACTGTCCACAAAGATGTGTAAACAACATTTACCCATGTCCCCAACGATGTGTAAACAACACCAACCACTGCCCACAACGATGTGTAAACAATATCACTGACAGAGCACTAACTACTGTCCACAACGATGTGTAAACAATATCACTGACAGAGCACTAACTACTGTCCACAAAGATGTGTAAACAGTATTAACCCCTATTCCCAATGATTTGTAAACAACAACAACCACTGTCCACAACGATGCGTAAACAACATCACACTGACATAGCACTAACTACTGTCCACAAATATGTGTAAACAACATTAATCCCTGTCCCCAACGATGTGTAAACAACACCAACCACTGTCTACAACGATGCGTAAACAACATCACACTGACAGAGCACTAACTACTGTCCACAAAGATGTGTAAACAGTATTAACCCCTATTCCCAACGATTTGTAAACAACAACAACCACTGTCCACAACGATGCACAAACAACACCATGGACTTGGTTACATAAAAACAAACATAACATATAAAACTTGGATACAGTTCACACATTCAGACACGTGCTTACGTTCACAAGCACAAGCTACGTTATACAAAGCATTTCACATTTAAGACAATGTCAACATACATTCATGTAATACAAATTGACATACGCACATGTCATACATGCTCACATTTAAAAAATGTCAACATACATTCATGTAATACAAATTCACATACGCACATGTCATACATGCTCACATTTAAAACCATTAGCTTCATGGACACAACACAATAATAAGTTTCACTTATGAATTAATTAAATCACACGGTTACACATTTATTAAAAATTCCCTTTGAAATAAAAATAGTTAGTTAAGGAACTCCGTGTGTGTTAGGGAAACAAGCTTAGTCATCTACTGAATTAATTATCTCGGCATGTAAGTAAAGATCTACGTACATACATCTTTGTACATACATGAAAATAATTTATGTAATAAAGATTTTAAAACGATACCATTCTATGTAAAACAATAAACACTGAGTTATTTGTTTTAGACTTGTTAATAACAATAAAGGGGCAAGAAACACTATAAAACTTTATGTACAAGTTGAAGTCTGCCGAATGAATGGAATGTATATAATAGCCACAGGAGTTTTTGTAGGAATATTACTCTTGATTTTATGTCGTATAAATATATGCCTTTTGTAGTAGGAATATTTTTGCATTCTAATTTAACCAATATAGCTGATTTAACTACGTTAAATTTATATTTAATACAAATGCTCCATTAAAAGTACTAGGACAGCTGATATCAACAACACATTTACCACTGAATGATATAAAAATAAAGTCAAATTTAATTTAGATTTTATATCTAACTGGGTGTGTATGAAATAAATTTTGTTTCACTGAAATTCAATGAAGTGTAGTTTTCTGAAATTCCTAACATTTTCATTTAAAACCAGTAATTTTAAGGACGGTTTATATTTAGTACAGTTTTTTAAATGACTATACGAGTTTGAATAGTCTGAAAGAAGATAAAAACCATTTACTACCTCTTAAATAAAGAAATAAAAGCATAACCGTATGTCGGAATCTCGGGGGTGTGTCTTTATTTAGTAAACATTAGTTTAACCTAAACGTATAAGCACTAGTGGGGCAGTGCTGTAGTCCAGATACTTGGGGACGAAGTGCTGTGGAGATTGTAGGGCCTATTAATACTGACACGGTCTCCAACCAATGGCTGCCATCGACGTAGACACTACTATAAAAGTCTGATGTGACCATCTTGATTGTTTGTCATGGTCCAGATGTTGTGTAGGGGAGAAAACACAACATCAGTCTTGTCAATTAGCTGAAAATCAGACCAATACTACGTGGCCCGGGTTCAATGTCCCTTAAACTACAAATATATAGCTCTTACTATGGAAGATTCTCTCTTAGTTCGTAAAAATGACTATAATAACTACATACCTATACGATCATTGGCTAAGTAATGAATGAATGGACAATACCGATACCTTAAAGGACACTTAAAGTAAGATTTTAAGAACATTGTGGTCTTAAAAAAATCAATAACATTTTATTCAAAATAAAATGTCAGCATTCCCACTCGAACAATCATTCACCCACGAACAACCAATTTATGTAGTCTTAAAAAGTATCTTAAAAAATAAGTGTCTGAGCTTTACTTTTCATAGGGTAACATCCATTTAAAATAAACCAAGAGCTGGTAAAGCATCCAGCAGAAGCAATTTCCCCTGCGAGGTAAGAGGCTTCATATAATTGAGCTCGTGAAAAAGGCGAAACACTTTCTCTCGAAATTGCTGTTCTTTTTTTAGCTATAATTATAAAAAAAAATTAAACAATATTTTATTTTATTGATCAATTGATACATTTACATCTTTTTTTATGAAATATATAAGAGGTTTTATGAAGCAAAAAATTTAAAATTGTCAAACATATGAACAAACGTCCACATTATGTACTGTATATAAATGTAATTCTAAGTCAACATCATTGATCAATTAATTATATCAAATATTAATATTATATTAATCGTTTTAATAAATCATCTCCAATTTTGAACGCAAAAACCATTTATGTGCCCACAAAAAAGACGAAAACCTACAAATTGTTAAACTATTAAATTATGTGCTTTTAGTTCAATAAATTGTCCATCAAGATCATTTTTCTCTAGATTTAGACTTCATTTTGTTTTAGAATTGTTATAATAAACACAACCACTTATTTGTGTATTATAACTGGTAAAATCGTAAATATTACATTAAAATTATATTTTTCATGTTAAAGAGATTGATGGAATGTCATTTGTTTGACTATCAAATATGAAAAAAATTGTACTCATTTGGTTTAAGATATTAATATGAGGTTGTACCAAAAATATAACTTTTATCAAATACAGGACTCGTACATGATTATTTTCATACCATTTATAACTCTGGTATTTTGTATTTGACTGTCCAGTTATACTAGTTCAACCATTATCAAATCTAAACCTATTTAAATAATAAATCTTCTATTTATTTATTAGTTACCATCAAAATATGCGTATAGTTAATACATTTTAAGGGATGAAAACAAAATAACAAAATTTTGACAGCTAAACTTACGAAAAATTATAGCCTCAACACTTCGTCCTTTTGATAAACAAATAAACAGCAATATTTCAAATTACAGTTATAAAAAATGTTGAAAATTTTCAGCTGATAGCCAACGGCTGTTATTTGTCATTGGGCTATTAGTTATTGACACTTTTTAACGAATAGTCGGCCCTAGTTTGCCATAATGACTATATTCCCTCGTTGACACTCATCACACTCGCTAGAAATCCATATTCGCATAAATCTAGATGATTGGTGTCTAACATAAAAAAAATACAACAACAATTTTAAACATTTAAAATAATTATGATAATTATTGTGATTACAAAGGTAAAATTATATATTTTTACTAAAATGTCAATATCTTCAGGCTTACTGATTTAAATGAAAATACTTTGGATAAAACTGAAACTGATACAGCTAACATCAGACCTTAGTAACATATTCTGGTGGAAGGTAAAAGTTTAATAAGAAAAGTTGAAACACTTTCAGAACAAACACTGCAGTATGTTGTACATTATAATCTTATCTTTTGTTTCAACGTTTCTACAGTTGCATTATTTGTTCTTTTTTATTCTCAGCCAACTAAATTGGTTTATAAAGTAAGTGTTAACATTTGAAAATGTTAGTTGTTATTTTAATAATTTTTTATGTATTTCTTGGACAAAACTTTAGTAATATATAATTTATTTGAATTTGTTAACACTATTGTACCGGCAATATTGTACTGATTCTGGCACTATTGTACTGATTGTGGCACTATTTTACTGATTCTGACACTATTGTACTGATTCTGGCACTATTTTACTGACGCAATGCTGTAACCGAGCTACTTGGGGACAAAGAGTCGTGGAGACATTGCATGCACTCATCGGTTCTCGAAGACGTGGATACTACCCGAGAAGTCACTACTGGGGTATCCATGTCAGGGTCTAGATGCTGTGTAGGGAAGATAACTGAGTGTCAGGATTGTCAGTCAGCTAAAAACCACACCAATAATACTTGTTTTGGATTCCCTGTAAAGTCATTCTAAGCTGGTCTCTTAGATTCCCTGCCATTGGGCTTTTAAGAAATTACTCTTTCTAAGGAACAGTCCACCATAATTAGTTACAATGACTACATTCTTTCATCTACACTCATAACATTCATTAGCTCTTCATATACGTCTATATCACTACGATCGACGGCTTAATGATGAATATTATATATTTATTTCATGTTTCAAAAATAAATTATTGTCATACTAAAGATGAGGCTTCGAGACTTAACTTTCAGTTGAATACACTCCTCATAACTAGCACAAATGCGAATTCGATGACGCAGATATAAGGAATTATAGCGTGGAATTTGTAGTTCATTGTCTAGAGAAGAGTGGCTCACATCGACGTGCTGACTTCATACTCTATGATAAGATCACAAGAAAGTATTTTATTCTTGCCACAATAGTTCATTTTGAGGTCAGAATCGATCGAGGGTATAAAACGAAGAAAAGAAGGCGTGATCCAACAATTCCTTATTTTAAGGAAACACTTCTAAGGAAATGAAGGTAGTGGATTTGTTGATTGGAGTGAGAGGTACAACACCGGTGTCTTATTTAAAAAAATAACTGAATTTTCTTTCACTCTTAGTACAAACCATTGCTCAGAACACCTTTTGAGTGTAAATTGGAGTTGTTATAACACACTTTTACGCTCCGTTCTGCCAGTTATCAAGCATTACAATCTCAAAAGACCTTCATAATTCACCAGAATACAACTCCAATTAACTCCCTAATTTCATCGTCCCTTCAACTAAGTTACCATAGCGTCATCAAGTCTCATATAGTGTGGCATCCTGGATCGTCAGGTAATCCACCTTGACAGTAGAAAGATGTTTCCAATAATAGTAAACGTAATATGAATGTTCGTCATCTTTTTTGGGGGTGGTGTTTATAACGTACTAACAAATTACCGTTAATTCACATAACAAATATTGTTCAAAATTAAAATAAAAAATAACAACAAAGCACATACTACTATAGAATAAATAATAATACTTTTTGACATTTATAGCCATTAGATTGCTAAATATTTTATATGTATATAATAATAGTTATTAATACTTTCCCCCCTAGATTTTGTAAAAGGGATATCAGCCGTATACGTTATAAACTAAATTGGAGCAAGTACAGACCCCTGTGGCAGTCCATCCTTTTAGACAGCTGAAGGATGGATTGCCACGTTGGTCTGTACTTGCTCCACTTATGTTTAACGTGTATACTGCTGACATCCCATTCACAAGGTATAGAAAAGTTATATATGCAGATGATAATTCTTTGGCATAGCCTTGTGAGTTTTGAGGTACGCTCTTTGCTACTACTAGCAACAGTTGTGTTGTAGCTAAAACCAAATTCTTTGACTGTTCAACTGGGTGCTGGATGAACACTTTTACTTATGAATTCCTCATTAATTATGTATTTCTATCCATTATTCAACCAACGATCCCTTTTCATAATGTATCTGTATTCCAAGTATCAATAGAACTGTGACTATTCAAAAAATAACTTCACCACTAATACAGACATGAAATACTGTTGTCACTCAATGTCGTGCATATCTGTGAACAAATATAATATGATGGTTCTAACTTGATATGATTTATGACGATTTTTATTTAGTCATATTTCATTCCCTCATTTACAATATAAAAACACATGTACATACATATAATACATAGTTAGTTACATGGTAAACACAAGTGTATAAATTACAATTACATAGGTAAATATCATTTCGTTAAAAAAATATATATATATATGCAATATTACTTAAAGTTGTAGTAATCGAATGTAACTTACATAATATGAAAATAATTATGATATATACCTAAAGACTCAAGTACATAAATGTGTAGATTGGACCACTGCTTTCACAATATCCAAAAAACATCAACGGTGAGAACATAAAAAAAATATTAAAAAAGGAATTTTTTTCATACTAACACTCATTTTGCAAGAAAAAAAAGTTAGTTCCTTTATTCTATTCTGAAAATGGTCAAAGATCCAGAACCTTGTTTACTTCAAATTATTGTAACAACAAGTCGAGCAAATACACATTCTATTTATGAAACATAGTGACATATATGTAGGACAGGAGTCCAACCAATGCATACGAATGTGACCTTGTTGCCTTATTACAAAACATATTTCTATAACACGAGAAAACGATGTCAAGTTTGAATCTCATGAATTTTAAAACTCTATTTCTTATGCCAGTTTTTAATATTCATACTATTGTTTAGTTATGTTTAGATATTAATATAAAGTACATACACACAAAATGTTAGTGTTTATCTAATTGTTCTACATTGCATTATGGGGATATGACATTTGTATAAAGTGGTCAGAGGCAACATTACCTTCCCCCCCCCCTAACTCCAGGGAGGATATTGGTGTACCGTTCTTTAGCTAGGAGATCGAGTGGAAAGATTCAATAATCTTAAGCAATCCAGTTTGTACATGGCGTGGAAGGGTGATTCCTCCCTTAATGGTGTAGTCCTTTCAATTCTCTAGAGTATCTTGCGGGTTCAACATCCTAGACTTCCATGCTGTGTGAAATAATTTGCAGACTTACATACACTGGTTCAACACAAAGCAGATACCCCTTAGGTGCCTTGCACAAGTGATACCGCTATCGGTGGGATTAATATTACGAAATAAATTCCTCAGAGAATTATTGACTACTGAATCCCTCCCCCCCCCCCAAGATCAGAGGCTGATTTCATAGTGGCTGGACTCTTCACATTCTTAATATTCATCTTCTTCTAATACTCCTTCATACTGTCGAATGTATCTGTCATGATCATTGCTGCTACCGAATAGCTTCCACATATATTTGATCTTCGTCAATGCAGGTCAACTATAACAATTATTTAGTTTCAGTATTTTCCCCTAAGTTTGTATGTCTACTATATTATTTATACTTAAAAAATAAAAATGTCTTTACCCTTGATGTCGAAAGATTTTCTTAACTCGTTATTCTTAATCTCTAAACTTAAAAGAAAACACCTACTTTCGCAGTGAGCAGGAAGACCATTGGATTACCTCCTTTATAAAGCGCTACAAGGGCTAATACCATTTAATTAAATTACCAGGACACTATCTGACACGTAGACATTTACTGTAAGATTGTTTAGTTACTGAAAAAAGTCTAAAAAAATTACCAGAGGAAAAAAAACACTAGAGGTATGTTGCTGATTATCCATGATTTAATATCCCGGACTGATTTATAAATAATATGTCCGTTTAAATGTGATGCTAAGATATTGGTAGGATTTACATTGGGGCCACTAGGTGCAGTTGCTTTATGTTTGCTTCAGAAACACTCCTCCTGAAGTGCATCTGAACATAAGTGAAGGTCAATTATGTTATAAAATATTCTGCATAGGCTGGTTCTAGTTCACTAGCCAAACCATCTACTTTTAGTATGGTTAGTGAACAGCTTGCTTGGCTAGTGAAGATCACAACGCGTACGGCTATTTATGTGTTTAAAGTTCGATAAAACTCTTCTAACGATGTAGACCACTTAGCGGTTTAGTTATTATGGAGGTGGTTGATGAGTTGTTCTCTGTTGATTTGTCAGAGTTATACAAATAGTTGATAGGTGTACATGTATTATAAAACAATATTGATACAAAATTCGTCAAGTTACAGTAACTTTTATGTTTGATTACTATGTTTCATAAAATTTATTAATAAGACACAAAACACTAGAGTTTTCCAAATAACTTTCATAGAAACAAATATTTATAAGTTCAGATACTTGTTTATGAATATTCAGATTATTTTACACAATAGGGTAGATTTGTTAAATTGAATTGAAAATATCTTGAAGGAAAACAAAGAATCGTAAAAAGACAAAATGTTTTTAGTCAAAAACTAACTAATGCTTCCCTTATCAACCACATCAAAGAACAATTTTCACTTTGTACCACACTTTCGGACTTTTTGCGTATTTTACGATATATCAACCTCAGAGGTACACCTTAAGTTCCAACTTGACCACTGAGGATACCACAAAGTTTCGGTGAAACACTTATTTACATAATGTAAACATTCATTTGATGTGGCTTATATCTGAAGAATTAGTTTTGGTGTTACTAAGCCACTTATGTTTACATAGTTGTAACGTTACTAAGCCACTTATGTTTACATAGTTGTAACGTTACTAAGCCACTTATGTTTACATAGTTGTAACGTTACTAAGCCACTTATGTTTACATAGTTGTAACGTTACTAAGCCACTTATGTTTACAAAGTGAGACACTATTATGATGATTGCTTATTATTAGTATACTTTAAAATAGTTTTTATTTCGATTTTTGTTTTTCCAATCAAATCTCAATGTAGGGTCTTAAACTGTTATTGTACAGTAATGGTTTTTCCTTGATGAGCTGTTTTACTATGTTTGTCAATTGAGAAAGGTTATTGTTATATAAATAGAAGGAGAAAATAAAAATATTGTTACATAAAAATAACTTGCACCTTGTAATATTTTGGCCAACATTTTTTGTGCTAGTAAATAAATAACTGGAATTATATAAAAGTCAGAATTTATTTTTTTTGTTCAATAGAAAATCCAAAAAATTACGAAAATGGGAAAAAATGGAAAAATGTTTTTTAGTTGGATATTTTCAGGTTGTTTATAATCATTATTAACATTAAAACATACAATATAAATATCTTTTCATATCAGCTGTCGTTGGTGTAAATATCACAATATAAATTTGCAGCGTTTTATGAAATATATCTCTAATGGAAAAAATGAATGATACAACTGGAGGACACCCCAGCAAACGTGGCGTGCCCATGCAATTTTGTTATTTTACTTAAAGTTGCCAGTCTTAAGTGTTTATAAATAACATCTCATGTCTAATTAGGTTGCACAGACCTAAGCTCTCTCATTCATATGTGAATGAAAAGTTATGCTCTGATTGGATGATAATTTAATTGGCTCTGATCTACATTACTTTAACTGAGAGTAATAATTTTTAAAATTCTTTAAAAGTATATATATCTAGAGTTTATATAAATAATATTGGTGCCTAGTTTTATGGTCTACAGCCTTACAGTTTTTGAGAAACTGTGGTCAGTTTTGGTCAATGGTATTTAGACTTAATATTTATAGATTCAATATTTCATATACATAAATTAATATTATATTTTACCTGACACAATACCAACAATCCAAGGTCATGTTTTCTCTGCAAGTTGACTGGATATTATCTCTGAGACAGATATCAACATACTGTAGGACGCTAGTCAATACATACAAAAATTTCCTTATCACATTTTTCTTAGAACTAAAACATATTTTATGAACATTCGGGAAATGTATGTGTGTGAATATTTTAGATTTTTCAATTAATGATGGCATGTCCTTGTTTTTTAATACTATTTATGATTTTTTATATTGTTTAGTATAAACATGTTCTAAAAAATGTTTTAAGTTATGTTGATGAAAATCAGCCTATGAGTTTGGTGAAACATCTGTTTTAGAAATTGCTTCTATATTCAAACTTTAAAAATCAGAGCTGAATATGTAGAAATGTAGTACAGAAAACACTCAATCTTATTACTCGATTACTCCAGGTGTGGGACATGAGGTATGACACTGTAAAATGGTGCTTCTCTCCTAAAAGATGCAGCAAGCATCAGCAAATTGCTGCCCACCTTTGGCAGGCCAATCTTTATTCCTTCTACCTACAGTACTTACTAAGTATAAGTTTGTTGATACTACGTTCTTAGAAAATTTGGTTCTATCCAGTATGTCAAATAAACATAAAGAAATTATTATAATGGAACATTTATTTTTTTATCGGCGTTTTTGTACGTGTTTTTTTTAGAAAAAAAGAGGAGCCGATCTCTTTCATTCTCTGCCCATTTCCCATAGACTATTGATCTGTGCGAGGACCTTATTCAGCCAGAAAAAGGGGACGAACCAGTACATTAGAAGGTGAATATTACTGATAAATCTTCCAGTCCAGGCCAGTATTTGAATTTGCGCTATCTCTGACCCAAGTTCAAGGCGTTGACGCCTTGCACTGCTTGGCCACCGGCGTGTATAAACTTTAGTAAAAATATATTCGAGGACATTGGTGATATACTTCTTTCTAAAATAACTATGCATCTATATGGTGAATAATTACTTAATTTAGTTGCAATTATATTACAAAATAATAATACAGTTTATGCCCAATACTTGGAGTTATATAGCCTATTGATACATTCATCGGAAGTTTACCTTATTAATTGTGTGTATTGTAGATTGTCATGAGTACTAGATTCAATGCAAATTACATACCAGATCGTTGTCGTATAACTTTTTTGAAAACAGTAATAATTGAATGAAAACTGTTTTGTGCATTACTTTGAAATTCATTTTATTTCTTTGTAAAAAGCAGGGTTTCACGTGAGGTATGTTGAGGGTATAAAGTGGATGCTAACGAATAAAAAAAAAAAAAAATAAATAAAATAAAATAAAAGATAAATGGTGACAGATTGTAACAAATAATTTATAGACTGAACGTAATGCTATACTTTAATTTTTTTAACAAGTTACATTGAGTTACATCACGATAAACCAAAATTGTAGCTACGTTTTTTGTATTTTTATGTCTAAATACTTGTCTAGCATTTATTTTCTATCCTACTTTCATAGATAAGCCTATGGACAATATGAAGGGAATCGTATCACTGTATATTTTTCAAAATTCATATTTTTCAAATTCCTATTTGTGATTTTTATTCATTTGTTACTTTATAAAATTTGCAAAAATTAACGAAAGAGTTAAAAAAGAGAAATTGAATAAATTTTTATATTTGTTTACTATCTTGTTTTGTATTGAAAAAAATCATTTTAGTTTTTAATATCATATACGTTTATATATATCTGAGTTATTCTGACTGAAATATACATTGTATATCTGGATAAATATAGTGTTCTTAAAGTTACTACTTTCTTACAAAATAGTTTTGAGAAATATATGTTTTTCCAAAGAGATTTAGCTTTCCTTGAGAAATCGTTCGTAACTAAAAACCTCATGTACAACAATAAAATTACAGATAAATAATAAGTTATACTATTTTTAATGTACAAGTTATGCTTCGTACCAGTTTTTTATTTTAAGAAACTTTATTTATGAACAAATTATTTCAAAAATTTTAGTAGTTTTTAGATTGTAAATGGAAAATAAACAACACTATTTAGAAATACTTCACTACCCCTAACTATTTTGAGTTACATAAACAAAAGTTAGCTTATTTTACTACAAAGCTAAAACCCACTAAACGTTGAAAACACATTATTCTTATATGAATACGTTGATTAAATATAGACATTAGTTTGGCTATTTCTATAAAATTAAATATAGTTAAATAGATTCCATATTTATTATTTGCCATTAGTTTGGCAATATAGTCTGATAAGAGTTACTGTTTTTATAATTAAAACCTGATTTGATAAGCATGCAAACTTAAAACAGTAATTATTTTGATATTCAAATAGGATGAATATCATTTTTAGAAAAGACCTTATGTAGATAGCATGAAGAATAAAATTGGTTTGGGCCATGTAAAGGAAACTCGAGAGCCTATTGAAATTGTGGGCGAGGGAAACGCCAGATGTCGTAGTAATTTGGCGAACATCTGCAGACCGTAAACGGTCGTTCTTTAGATGGATTGGCCCAACCCAATCTGGTTGGCTGACCCTTCCCTAAACTGTGTAGCTTTAGTCACAGCCGTGTTTATGTTCCTTTAGTCAGAGCAGTGTTTATATATCTTTAGTCACAGCAGTGTTTATATATCTTTAATCACAACAGTGTTTATATATATTTAGTCACAACAGTGTTTATATATATTTAGTCTCAGTAGTGTTTATGTATATTTAGTCACAACAGTGTTTATATATCTTTAGTCACAGTAGTGTTTATATTTCTTTAGTCACAACGGTGTTTATATATCTTTAATCACGACAGTATTTATATATCTTTAGTCATAACAGTGTTTATATAGCTTTAGTCACATCAGTGTTTATGTATCTTTAGTCACAACAGTGTTTATATATCTTTAGTCACAGTAGTGTTTATATTTCTTTAGTCACAACAGTGTTTATATATATTTAGTCACAACAGTGTTTATATATATTTAGTCACAGTAGTGTTTATGTATATTTAGTCACAACAGTGTTTATATATCTTTAATCACAACAGTGTTTATATATCTTTAGTCACAGTTGTGTTTATATATCTTTAATCACAACAGTGTTTATATATATATATATATATATATATATATATTTAGTCATAACAGTGTTTATGTATCTTTAGTCACAGTAGTGTTTATATATCTTTAGTCATAACAGTGTTTATATATCTTTATTCACAATAATGTTTATATATCTTTAGTCACAACAGTGTTTATGTAGCTTTAGTCACAGAAGTGTTTGGACTTCTGCAATCACCATTGTGTAATGGTACTGTTGGATTCGAAAAATTCGTTGGTTTCCTTAATTAATCAACGAACTTAATGAGGCAATCAATTTTAACAAGTTTTTTAAGAAGTTCAAGTGTTTTTAACAAGAATCGTAATTTAATTACAGGGAAGCTTTTTATTGCAAAGTTTAAATACCCAATTATTTCTAAAGTACATTCTGAAATAAAAACAGTTTCTTAGATCTAGGCTTCAGCAGCCTGTGTCATAACTGCAGTCCTTATATTTCATTGACAACCACGTCAAGATGATACAACTGATGAAGCCACATCACAGCATGTGCAAAACGTCTGGTTATGTAGTAAATAATGTAGTTAGTACGATGACGTAGTTAGCACGATGACGTAGTTAGCACGATGACGTAGTTGTCACGATGACGTAGTTGTCACGATGACGTAGTTAGCACGATGACGTGGTTGTCACGATGACGTAGTTGTCACGATGACGTAGTTAGCACGATGACGTAGTTAGCACGATGCCGTAGTTAGCACGATGACGTAGTTGTCACGATGACGTAGTTAGCACGATGACGTAGTTAGCACGATGACGTAGTTAGCACGATGACGTAGTTGTCACGATGACGTAGTTGTCACGATGACGTAGTTAGCACGATGACGTAGTTGTCACGATGACGTAGTTGTCACGATGACGTAGTTAGCACGATGACGTGGTTGTCACCGGATAATTTGTATTCTCGTTATAAAAAAACTCCATCCAGTTATGATTTGAGAAGTGAATAAACGAAAAAAAATTATATTTAACCAGTTCATGTTCACGTTTTTTTTTTTACTTTTTAATATCTAATTTATCTTAAAATTACTGTGCTATGATAATAAGAGAAAACCACTTGATCAATACAATAATAAGTACTTCATGAATGGTGGTTAACATTATTCCTGAAGTAACTGGCTCCGAGATAAATAAATAAAAGAACCAACAGAGACAGACCGCACAGAGATTAGAAATCTCTTCTTGGCTTCCTCAAAATATAGGTCAAAAATTGTTGAATACATTACCAGACAACATTAAACGAGAATGCACAAAGAATAAGTTCAAAACTCTACTACATCAATTTCTATTTGAAAGAGCTTGTCACTCAATTTCTGAATTTCTCGAATGTCAATTAGTTTTTGTTTTTCATTTATAACTGTATAATATAATAATTTAGTTTCGTATATATTAAATTGAAGAAATGCATTTATAACATTATTTATTTATTTTTTATTTATTCATAAGACGCCGATCGTCAGGATATGGGCGAATATGGATTTCGAATGAGTGTAGATGAGCGAATGTAGTCATTGTTACAAACTAAGGCCGACTATTCCTTAGAAAGTGTCATTAATTAATAGCCCATTGACAAATGAACAGCCGGTGATTATTACTATGAAATTTAGTTTCGTAGGCCTATATTTAGCCAAACAAACATGTTAACTTAATTTAATACTTAATTTTGTAATGTTTAAAAGCAGTATATTTTACAACTAGTATTTAATTAACATTAATTTGACGTTTGCTAAACAATGTTTATCGTCAACAACAAATAAAAACAATTTGAATTTAATATGAATATTTCAATTATTTTGCTACTATATTTATTTTGAGTGTAATATCTGGAGTCATCATCACGAATACAATATAATTGAAGGTCATATAATGTCAACTATAGTTAATGTCTTATGCCTTTCGACCACAACCTATCAACTTTTTTTTCAATTAGATAACAAGATTTTTTTTTTTAATTTTGGTTTTTAAATTGTTAAATTTGCCCACGTACTTTATAATTTTGAGTCTAGATAAGAGACTTTAAGTGTATGAAATTGTCTAGTATGGTCTATCAAGAATGTGTTCATTATATGGTACCATATCTTTATTTAAACTTAACAAAATTACTATTGTAGAAGATCCGACTAGACAACCATAAATAAACGATGAATTTGGCCACTGAGACTGGCCGTACTTTCACACATTTTACTCTTAGGAATTGTTTATAAAGTGGTCTAGGAATATAGTTAATTGGACTTTTCTTAGTTTGTATGACGTAACAGTATAAAATCTACCACTTCTTTCAGCATATTTCAAACATAATTTACTAGTTTTACATAATTGATACAATGAAATGACTGTGACAGTTAGAATTGATTTAATACTATCTATGTTTATGTGCAGTTACTATTTTATTGTTAATTTATTACTACTTACAGTAATGTTTTAACGATATCTATACAAAAACAAATCGACACTTATTGATATTTATTTCAACCTAAAATTAAATGTAGGACTACCAAGCAAGTAATTGCAGGGTTACATTAAAAATGAACTATAATAAAATTATTTTTACGTGTAAGCTAGTAACATTCTGCATTCTTAAAATAAATTTTTACCAAATTTTTGCAGATCAAATTTTTCTACTTGCAAATATAGTTTTGCTAATATTTCACACATAATACTAAGACTGATTCATAATATATAGGAATATAACGTTATTTATTATAATAAAAAATGTGTTTTACGAAAAAAGAGTACATTTAACGATCCGAAATAAATGCGTAGAAGCGGTGTAGAATTGTTATATGGAGTTAGGATTACAAACAAACCTGTACACCATTGTTATTAAATTCCTTAATGCGGTGCTGCTGTAAGTTTAAGAATTACGAGATTGGTGTTCATACAAAGGTTAGTAGGAAGGGGGAGGGGTTGTGGAGGTAGGGTCCCTAAGGAACAGGCGTGTGAGTAGTAATAAACCCAAAGCCGGTGTTTATAGCTTTCGGCAAATCAGATCATTAGTATATAGCTGTTAGAAAATACGAATTGAAACAGAATGGTATATTTTAAATAGTACTATTTGCATAATTGTTATTCTATATAACCCCCCCCCCCTCTTTTATATTAGTCTGTCGATGTAAGTATTTATGCAGTATCTTACCATCTAATAAAATTTGAACACTTTATTCTGAAATGGGTCTAGAATCGGTTGTATTTTCCCTAGATTCCACGGAAATCACTTATTTTACCAACAAATTCAAAAAACCGATGTCAAAAATTGTAGTATTTTTTACACATATCCATTAATTAAAATTATATTTTAATAATTTAGTTGATTTTCATGTGTTTTTGTACGCTGAATATGAATTTGGAAAAAATTCTCGAGATATAACAGAAAAACTACGTTCATGGAAAAATGACGCTTAGCGGCCATTACGTGATCATTATACTCAACAAATATTGACCAACAAAATCGAATCAGCTATACTTTCGCTGGAGTGACGGCCGACAGGCAGTCCCGGAGGCTAGGCACCCGAATTCAACGCAAATTACGAATTGTTGTTGAGTAAATAATTTTTGGCAGGTCAGTAAAAAGTGCATTTTCAGGCTGAAAAATAATTTTACTGAAAAACCAAGTATATGTTCGTGATATTTCAGCATAAAAACATGTCAAATTAAAAAAAGTTTATGAAAAATAACGATTAAAAATTTATTTTTTCACTATTAGATAAAAAACTAGGTTTTCGATTTTTGTTGTTGTAAAAAACGAGTTTTTCACGGATTAAATCAACCTCCTAAAAAGTTATACACACATATTTCACCGTTTTTTAACAAGAAATAGTGTTTTTAGGGGTTGCAAGAAAGTGCATAATTACTTCGATATATTATTGTAAATAGTTAATTCTTTATTACATCATATTTTTATTTACCCGACATAAACATTTTAGACAGTAAAAGCAGTTTCTTTTAATAAGCATATTATGTGCTTGGTAGAAATACAATACAAGTGAACACCACACAGCAACAAAAATTACAATATAAGCGCAAAATATTTAAATTACTGGAATGAAATATGTTCCAATTTAATGACATTATTGATATTCACAATGGACCACTCAATCCGTTTGGGATAAATACGACGTAATAAAATTAATCTTCTTACGTTCAAGGCTTGATTTGGAAACGCTGCTTTATTCTTAACCATTGATACGAAAGCCAATATATTTTTATATGAAAAAGGGTTCTTATATAACCTTATATAAAAAAATCTTGATTTAGGTAATTTAAAATTCCTTAAATTTAAGATATTTACATTTACCGCCTTCTTTATTAAACCGTATCGTATTAGTATCAAAGTAATTGAGTAGCAATGTTAATAACAATATTTAATCAGGTATAATTCATGGTTGAATCATCACATTGTGGCAACAGCTGGTAGTTACCGTTTGGTACCGAACTTCGTAATGATATTACGGTTTTAATTAGAAAAGGCCTTGTGTTACCCTATTATCGTTAAATGTACAGATTGAATATTAAAGTTACAGGATAAGGAAATATCATGTAGTAATAAATGTTAATAGTAAACTAATTTGAAGATATGTTTAGTTTTCTAACTGGTATGTTTATTAAAATACCAGTATGAAAAATCCAAAACTCCCAACTGTGCATTTTAAATTAACAAAATAAAATATATTTTTACTACTGTCTCACGAGTAATGATAATCTTTTATGGACTAACATATTTGTATTTAACTCCTCAAAATATTATAAATTATTTTCAGTTGACTCGTTGATCACATGCTTTATAAATTAAATAGATTTCCGGCTAAAAAAGAAATAAATAAATAAAAATATTAGTGTTTTTAATATATATGTAAAATTACAACAATACTAATAAATACTAATAATCACATTAATTTTTAATTAATAAATTAATTAATTAATAAATTGGGTAAGCTGGTGGCTGAGTGGTCTAAGGCGTCAGGACTTTAAGCTTGGGTCAGAGATAGCGCTGGTTCGAATCCGACCTAGACTGGAAGATTTATTAGTAATATTCAACTTCTACTGTAATGGTTCACCCCCTTACTCTGTCTGATTAAGTTCCTCGCACAGATCAATAGTCAATGAGTAATGAGCATTGTAACCTCTCTTAAAAAAAGTACAATCAAATATTGAAATTTGCCTAATTTTCTGTCCTAAATGACGTGAAAATCATGAATCTTAAAAAAGTACTTAATTTAAACAACAACCTTTTTTTGTTTATTTTTGTAGGTTTAAGCGGCCGGTGTCATTACTTATAAATAAAGGTCCCGGTAATGACCGCGTCAAGGTGTTATCTACAATACTTACATCACAAACGTTTCGTCCATGCTGTGATGTGGCATCCTCACTGGTATCTATAAGACTGCAACATTTGGTGATGTAAATATTGTAGATTTCACGTAAACGTGAGCTTTAGTTGTTTGTAACAACTTTCTTTTTCATGTACAATAACTGTTATTCTTTATAATAAATATATAATAAATATTTTCCAATTGTAAACTTATTTATTGCTAAAGAAGTGGCTAAATAAATATTTAACAAAACTATAATAATTATTTAATTGCAGCTACTATTTTACCTAGATCAACATTTTACTATTTTATTCATTGTAAAGTTATTTATAGATAACAAATAACAAGAATAACTTAATAACAATTCATGAAGTTTTTGTTCATTCGTTCACCACATGTTTCGGTATAATTAAACAATTATCAGGTGAATAACGAATCTTTACTTTCTTTCTAAATGGTTTAAACATTTTATAAACACGACAAGAAAGATTAAAAAACGTCAAAAATAAATAAATGAACATATATCTCTTTTGTTAAATATGGAACATGTCCATGGTAACGAACAAATTGAAGGCTGGTGGGGATTTGTTTTTTTTTTCAGATGGAACATTTTATGTTTTGCCTGATATTGGTAGTACTGAAACATGACACACAAAAATATACAAAAAAATCATATTTTAACTATTGACAAATTACCATAATTAATATTTACAGTTTAAGGCCTAATCCAAGAATTTACGGTTTTTGATTATAACTTGATTTTTCTTAATAACTCACATAACCTTCTTTATCTCTAAAATAACACTGATAACGTAAATAGAATCTACTGTACATTAAATAATATAAAAATATAAGCTTTAGAACCTACATTATATTTATTTTGCTTATAAATTGAAACTTTTGGTGTATCATGATTATGTAAATATCTTCAAATAGTATGTATTCTACAACGTGCAGGACGACGTAAATATAGAAAACCACCTCTTCGACTAGCTTTCTAGGTAGTATTAAACGAAATTGTTATCTTACGTGTATGGGTGGATGGGTGAGTGGGTGATTGTTGAACTGAAATTTAAACTTTAGATCACATAGTTAATGATTGTCAATTGTGGTTTCTTCAGAGGGATTAGCTTGTTTCATTTAATCGTAAAAACAATTGTTGAACGGTTACGAAATGTGGTTTAGCTCTGTGACGAGAGATCAATATTTAAAAACCAAGACATGCACTACTGTAGAATTTATTTTATTTGTACATTTTTACTACTCTTAATTTTTTAATATTTTACAATTATGTTAGATGGCTTTGAAAGCCAACCCGTGTTTATGTTAATAACCCACGAGAATAGTTTGCTGCTGCTAGAAAAACTAAGGAGTTGAATAGATTATGGAAACGTGAATCAGCATTTGGAAGTGAATTTATCAAACACAGGCGTCTGAGATCTGCTGAGAATATCTCATCAGCATTTGAAATGTCTCAAGACCTTACAGAAACTGGCTAAAATTTCAAAGAATATAAGTGCTAGTTTTTTATTTACAATTCGAATTTCATTGGACCCTTAAAACTCGTTTAGTTAAAATAATGTCCTGTTCTACAATGTTTACAAAAAGGATTTGATTGTATGGTGTTTTAAATTTTACATATTTTCATGAAAATATCATATGGTATTAAATAATAACACTTTTGCACATGAAACTGTATAATAATTACTATATTTTTTATGAAGTTCCAATTAAATATGTGACTGAAACTATAGATATAGGTTTTGGCTAAATTTAAAAATCACAACAAATACTGTAATCCAGATTGCTTGACATATTCTGAGTTATTTAAATTCTATCAATATCCAATCTGCCTAATGAGACACCCAAAATTGCAGGTTTCGTTTGAAAAAAAAAAATAATTAAGTAAGGCAAAAAACAAACCACTAATTTTTTATTTGTTTTCAAAATGATAATAAAGCATAGTAAGAGCAATATTATTCACAAGTTTACACTCACAATATTTATAAATACAATAAAAACACAATAAATTATGCTTTTATTAAAAAAACTTAATTTTATGTATTACGCATTATGTTGTTATGGTCATCTGTCCAAAAGTTATTAACTTTGCGCAGCTATTTTTAAACTATACATAATCTATTTTACTGATCTACTAAAAAATAACTTCTTTTATACCCCTCGTTTCATTTTTATAAGTGAAACAATTAGAGAGACATTTCTTATTTTGTATAAAAAATTGACGGGCAGAAAATAAAGCGATTTATATTATGTGAATAAATTCTACCTAGAATTCCCTATTCATTATAAACCCCCATAACAATATACAAATAGTGGAATAAATATTTCACAAACATCCTTTTTGTAATTGTAAGTTTAAGTTGATAGGATTTACATAATATAAAACAATAGAATGTATAAAGTTATGTGCAAAGTGTGACCAACAACTAACTCCAATATTTTGTTGTTTATGTCAGTTATATTTTACAAATTTACAATTCAGATCATTTTGTCACAAAATATAATAATATAACAAGTAAAATATGTATCATATACCTAATATTTATAGCCCTTTATTTTGTATCAATCTGCATAAAATTTTTTACAGTTTTTCATACACGCAAAATATAAGACATAGTGTTACAAAAATTCCGCGAGACAAATGTTGATCTTAAATATTTTTATATATTCGGCGCTTAAAATATTACATTTTCTTATGTAAAACAAATCTAATCTAAATGTAATATTTTCCTATAGCCTTACATAAATGAAACCTTTAGTCTATGACTTTCCAAACGTTAAAGATTTATGGTTACTTAGAAAGCAAGAAAGAACTACTTTGAAAAACTCAAGTAGTTAGACGAAAAGTCGTGTCTTTGTGTGAACCACATCATATAATGCTCCTTTTCCTTCAAAGAAAAACTTGTTAGTCTCATATTTAGTCGAAATTCAGGTCTCCGGTTGAAATCGTAAAAGGTTTATAAACAGTACATTAAAGGAAAACGTGTATTGCTTCTTTACGATAAGTATTTTAGTTTTATTACATTATTAAAGATAATACCTTCAGTGGAATTACATTCTATATTGTATATAATAAAATAAAGAGCTATTATATAGAACCTCAATAGAAAACTTAAGATGTACAATTAAAATAAATATATGAAGTATTTATTTAGTTCAATATTGATATCTATTGGGATGATGGTTTCTTGAAAAGGACATAAATACTGTTTAAGAAATTTGTATTTAAGCCATTACTGTTAAGTTGCACAAACACCGAGTTCCGAATTGTAATATACAGGGTGTCCCTTCAGTACTGACCAACATTTCACGAGGTTATACTATAGGTCAAAACAAACTATTTTCATTGTATAATGTATAGTCCCATTTTGCTTAGTTTTCTGTCTATCTGTCTGTATGTGTTTTTTAGAAAATAGTTTATATCTTCAAAATGGTTTAATATATAAAGTTTAAACTTTGTACATTTACTTACCTCATTAGTGTAAATTTAAAATAAAAGTTTCAAAATTATATCATTTACATAAACAAAATGGTGGCCGGTTAAAACTTTCAAAGCCTATTAACTTTAAAACGAGTGATGTTATAGAAAAATAACAAGACACATACAAAATAGCTCCTTTTAATACAAGAATTTTGGTACCAGTTTTATTTTTCTAGAATAAGTTGTTACAGAGATAAGTAAGATTTCTCAAGGAAAGGTCTATGTTTTATTTGAAAACACACTGAAATTTTTAATAAAACACAGACCTTTACTTGAGAATTCTTACTTATTTCTGTAACAAATTATTGTAGAAAAATAAAACTGGTACCAAAATTCTTGTATTAAAAGGAGCTATTTTGTATGTGTCTTGTAATTTTTCTATAACATCACTCGTTTTAAAGTTATTAGGCTTTGAAAAAATTAACTGGCCGCCATTTTGTTTATGTAAATGATATAATTTTGAAACTTTTATTTTAAATGTACACTAATGAGGTAAGTAAATGTGCAAAGTTTCAACTTTATATCTGAAACCATTTTGAAGATATAAACTATTTTCTAAAAAAGATATACAGACAGATAGACAGAAAACTAAGTAAGATGGGACTATACATTATATGATGAAAATAGTTTGTTTTGACCTATAATATAACCTCGTGAAATTTGGATCAGTACTTACGGGACACCCTGAATATATATATATGATGTTCTGTTTTTACAATATTTTTTATGTAAATTTTGGCGAAATAAAATCTCATTGAGACAAATTTCAGTTGGTTGGTATCCTCATGTTATAGTTGATTAATAAGTGTGGAGGCTCATTATAAGATAATTAGTAGAAAAACATTGGTATTTGCCTTTTATAGGTATAGATTACCGTATTGCACAGTCTATATTTACTAATTAATAAAAAGGACAGGTAACCCAAAATATGAAAGCTTTTAAATTTACATATATGGGAATACATACACCCCATTTATATGTGAGACAAATTATAGAATAGAATTTCTATAAAGCAGATTGTATTTAATTAAATGAAATTCTACATTCTACAAACCGTTTATTGTTGAGTTAAATTTACAAAACTAAAATGTCATTTGGCAAAAAATTTATGTTTGATTAAAATTCATCAAAATTACAGTAAAATATTGAAAAAATTTGCTTTCAGTATAACACAGCATTTAATATAATGAAACAGTTTTTAAAATATTTTGCAGCTTACATTTATGTGTGTCTAATTTATATTGTGATTTGTATTATTTTTTTTATTAGGTTATGAATAATGTTTCATATTTGTTAAAAGCTTGTCATAAAATAGTTTGTAAAAGTTATAATTTTAATATTTATGTTAGAAAAAAAGATTCTGTTACAGACAGATAATTATGACGTGACAGTCTGGTATTTGCCAATTAAAATACGAAAAACTTTTTCTGTCAGAGTTGGGACGTCCTGTTTTCTGTTTAATACAATTGTTTTTATTTCCCTAACTGAAGTTTATCACTTTAATATTGAACCACAATTAAAACAATCTTCTAAGATATTAAGGTAAATGTATTTTTAAACAGAAAACCGTAATGTTAAGTATTTCTTTCGTTATTTATTTATTTCTTGCTTACCATTTTACGCGTAAATCGATAATTATTATTTACCTTAGTTCGTGTATTATAATAAATTAACTTATACTGATAGCTTTTTTGAGTGATTAAAGTCTAAATGTGTCTTAAATTTAATTTCTTTATGTTTTTATGTTTCTTAATTATTTTTAAATGAATCCTAGGTTAGTGTACTACCGTTTTTTTTATTTTTTTATTTATTTATCTTTATGTTTTACTTTTGTTGTGCTTTATTATTAGTAATGCTTTTTTGCTAGTTTATTGTCTAATACTTATGTATAACAATTATTAATTTTTATTTTTCATATTTCATTGTATTTATATTCATTAAAATCACGTTTTTGGGTTAGTTACCGTCCACGTTTCTTATTGGGTATAAATGTTTAATGGTACATAGCCATAATTTTGCCATGTACTTTTGTCAATAATAGCCATAATTTTTAATACAATATCTTTAAAATTGCATTAAAGTTTATCAGGTAGTAAATATCGATTTATTAACCAGAATAAACTTAACAGACGGGTAATTTAATTTTTTACGCATAGTTATGGTAGTTGGTTATATATTCTATATACATAAAGTTATTTTTCATTAATTTAATAGTCTGCAATTTACAATCAGGTGACTAATACACTTTGGTGACGCAGAACTGTCATTCTGTTTCTAAAAGTCAACAGCTGTTCCACATATATGATTAATTTTCTGGTACATCTCTCATGGATTTTTTTTAGTAACTTTTTTACTTTCAATCGATCATTAATAAATTTCGTTTAAATGAAACATTTATACCCCTGAACGATCGCTGTAACCTTTCAGTGTGAAGTGCGCTGTAAAAAGAAATCCCTCGTTTCTAATGGGAAATATAGAAGCAGCAGATTACGGTCGTATGCTAAAGCCAACAATGTGTATACAACACATTGTTGGAAATTGTTACTGTAATTGCTTTTATCGGATATAATTTGTTTATTTAATAAGTATATAAACGATATATTATAAAATTAACATGTCTGATTTACGTCTTAATCTATTTGAACTCTATAATTTGGTTCCTGTTATATTTGTTTTTAAAAAATAAATGAATATACACAATATCTTGTCGCTAAGGAATATTCAAGAATTAGACATTGTGTTTTGGAATACATCTTATCTGAGCATTTATGCGTATTTTTTAGCCCTACATAAATAAATATGTGTGAGCCCTTGGAGGGCATGGTAGATCAGTGGATAAAGCTATTTTTTTCCAATTTTTACAAATAGTATACAAAAATATGTAGTCAATCGTTTTATCAAAGTAAGCTGCCTAGTTCACAATAATATATTTTGGTTATTTCATCGTTACATTATACAATAAATTATTTTAACAATTTATTTTTAGAGCCAATAATCAAGAAATTATTTAATTAAACACATAATATCAACGTATTTGAATTTAAATTAATTTAATATATAAGGATAGAAAAAGTAAATTATTATTTTTCCATAAAAATAATTATTTTCCCAAACAATGTTACTGTAATTTTCAGATATAAAAATAAACAAACAAATAAATATATGACAAATTGGAAATATTGTTGTAAGTACATTAAAAATGTTTATTTAAGTGATTGGCAAAAGTGAGTCTTATTCTTTCTTAATTTATTCATTCATTCATTATTCATTTCTAAGACGCCGATCATAGATATATGGGTGAATATGATGTGAATGAGTATAGTTGAACGAGTGTAGTCATTGTTACTATCTAAGTTGGACTTAGCTCAGAAAGGACTATTTATTAATAGTCCAATAGCCAGTGTACTATATAAATATAATACAATCATTATATCAGAAGGAGAGACAGTCAATGTCAGTTTTTTATGGAGACATATAAAGACACTTATCTAGCTGTCAAAAGTTTCAAAGTACCTTGTTTATGTGTCTTTTACTCCTTGCCTTACGCCAGAACTGTCAAAACTCAACCAAGTTCTCTGTTGTTTATGACAATTGAATTTAGTGTCCTCGAAAAACAGTTACATTTGTCTGGAGCCTGGCATTTCATGTATCTATCTTCTTTCAATATAATATTTTACCCTTCAGATACGCAACAAGATATTATATTGAGATTTAATTTTTGGCCAAAATTTGCAAGAGGTTATGCGTGCAACATAATGTTCATCTGGATAATAAAGAAAGTCGTATTGACTCAAAAATATTTACATAGTGAATTATTAATTTCACCTTACCAGAGTTGTTAAAGTTAAAACATTATTTAATACAAAGGACTGTAATGTTAGTACAATACAATTACTTATTAACGAAATAAATCATAATTATAGTAAAAATCATAACTATAAAAATTAAAAATCTATGATGTACGTAGAGTGCACTCTAAATTTTTAAATTCACAAAATCGTTAAGCAATACAATAATCATAGTTTGGTTAGCTTATACAGAGACAAACTCTTTTGTACTAAATTGCGTAAATTATATACTAAAAAAATCATAAAAATCGTTATTGTTATTAGTTTACTGTAAGACGTATTTATACTGTAAAAAATTGTAAAGTATTTTTCTATAATTCACAATATACATGTGTCTGTTAAGTTTCAAATAGAATAAATTCATTATTTTAATATATTAATTGTTAATGAAAAGGAATTTTAAACACAAATCAAACGAACATTAAATTGTAAGCCTCAAATGGAATAATAAAACAAGAAGTTTTAACTTCATTTATTTTCAATGTTCATTTACTTTCATAAGATTTCATTTAATTAATTGATTAACAATAGGTAGTTTATTGTAGAGGCCGGAAAATTGTATTACATTTATGTTAATATATTATATAAACATAAATTAGGTCCTAATAAATATCTAATTATCAATATATTTTGATTAAAATTTTGAAGAAAATTTTAAGTAATGTGAATCGTATAGAATTGAATGTTACTGAAAAAGTTTGACAATTACTTTACACAAAGGAAAAGGGAATATAAAAAAATTCACGTCTCTCTGTCACATTCAGAAAAGTATCAAACAGTATATTAGGCTTGTCTCTGCTACTTTTTGGAACGGATTATGTGTATTTGACACGGATTTCATATTTCATCATTTGAAAATATCATATGGTTTACATAAATTCAAATGTATGATAAATTTTAATATTTTCTTTGAAGTAAAATGGGTATAATTTTAAAGCAATGAAAATAAAATAAATAAATTTTTCTCAGTGCCAAGCAAAAAATTTAAGAAGATTAACACGAGTGTGTACATAGTACTGAAAATAAAAATATACTAGGGGACATCCCTGCACGCTTCGCGTGCCAACCCCGCCACTCGCTGTGCTCGAGACACCTCGGCCTTCGGCCTCGGCAAAGCTGGCTGGTGGTAAATTTTACTTCCTACTCTCGTGACGTCTCGGAATTGGGCCTCAAACTAAATCTTTTGCCTACAAATATTAGTAGGTAAATGGTATCCCGTAAAGTTACAATTTTTAATTTATTTACAGTGTCCTACTCACATTCCTTTACAGTGTCCTACTCACATTCCTTGCGCTGTTAGCTGTTTATTAGTATAAATACATAATACCCAATGGTATTACTTGGGCTGTTTAAACTTGTTCAGTTCATTTATTTTTGTTAAAAAGCTGAAGATTAGTTATACAAGTAAAATAACTGATTTATATTACCGTTGTAACATTCAAGACCCAGAAGAGTGAAACCCTAAAATCGAACTTGAATGAAACCGTACTTACAACCTTATTTAGTTTGACATTATGAAACATATAACCTCCTAAATATTACAAACAACATTGTTTACGTTCCAACAGCTGTTAAAACTTGTTGGAAATCATTCTTTACATTTTAACAGCTGTTACTTTTCGTTTGGTTTAAATCTCTCTCCATGTTATTCTTATGGTCGAAAAACGAAGTTTGAAGGTTTCCTACACCCTTCGGGGTAAAAATATTGAAGAATTAAGATCTTATTGCACAGCTTTGAACAGAGGACAATGTTTGACACCTCAACCGTTTAAATTGGTTACGAAATAAGGGAGGAGTTGCGATGACAAAAAAAACGGCTTCACGTGTTATATGTAAGGACGTTTAGTCGGGGGGCATTTATATAACAATATAAAACAGTCAATGTTAACAATGTGACGCTAGTTTGCCAATCAAAATAAATTAGTTTACAAAATTATGAATTATAATTAGGTCTAGCGCTAGACCGTTTATACATTTATGACATTAGTAAACTGGGAGTGGGTCAATCCTCTGAGGTTTAAATCCGTTTTTGGCATTCAGGACACAAATTCGTTTATCCTCACAGATCTAGGGACGTGATCAACATGGCATCCGTGATTCAATATCACCATTATTCAGGGAGTCTGGAAACTACTATATAATGACGTTCTGTGTGGTTAAAAAATTACAAATAAGATGCTTTTATAACACAATATTTTTTAAATGTTATTCAATTACAAATAAATTCATTCTTATGATTACATTGCCTTCCTTTTCACGAACAATAAATAAAGAGAAACATTTTGTATATTTCCAAACAATTTATTTGTTATATTTTTGTAACTTAATTGTGGAAATAAATCATTTATTCATTCATTTAACTCCTAACAATTGTCAAAGTTTACATTTCATTCTCCACGTGGAATATAACAACATTCTTAGTAACCTAAAGTAAGTGTTAAATGAGTTTTTCAAGTTTGTCTAAGAACACGTTCTGCTTCCTCTCTCTATGTCTATAATTATAAGGTAATTTTATAAAAAAAAAAAAAACATTATAAAAACGTTATTCATCACGTGAATTATCTACTAGATCCTGTTCTCTCATCCAAACTACCTCACTGTAACCATAATTGCAGTAAACTGCCAATCCGCCATTCATACTACAATATGAAGAAAATCTGGATTGTTTGATAAAAATGAACAAGTAGGGATGATCTCCCGTTTTAGTGAGTAGTAATTAGTGAGTTTGTCAATTAGAAAGAGCGAGTGAGTGATTAAATGTGTCACCACGTAGGAACAATTAATTAGTTGTCAGTGAGTGTTTGTCATTGAGCAGAAGTGAGCGAGAGGGTAAGTGTTTGTAATAGTGAGTTAGTGAGTGTATCGGTTAAAATAAGTAAGTTAGTGTTAAAAGGAGTGAGAGGGTATGTTAGTAAGTAGGTGTGAGAGAATGAGAGCGTTAGTTCGTGAAATCAGGTAATATGTCAATGAGTGAGTGAGTCACCGTATGTGTGTGTGTGAGTGAGTAAATGTAATAGTGTGTGGGAATAAGTGGGCGAGTCAATTAATTGTTAGGGGAGCGTGTGTGTGAGAGGGTGTTACTGCATGAGTGACTAGCTTTAGTGTTCAGAATTAATTGTATAGGTTATGTAACATTGTTACTTTAATAGAATTTGGATTCACTTTTGAAATATGGTACAATCGTATATATTGTTGAAAAGATTGTAGGAGATAGGTTATATCGGTCCTCTCTTACCAACCCGGCGTCCGCTCGATGATTGCCATCGATGTGGACACTAATAAAAAAATATGGGGTGTCCATGTTGGATGGTAGTCAATGTCAGGTGTTGTGTAGGGAAGAAAACTGAGTGTCAGTCTTGTCAGTTAGCGGAAAATCAGACCAACACTACGTGGTTCGGATTCCACGTAAAGATCTATATACCTTAGTTGTCCAAGCTATTGGGCTATTAATAAATAGCTCTTTCTGATGAACAGTCAATCTTAGTTAGTAACAATGACTACATTCGTTCATCTACACTCATCACACTCATTCGCCCCTCATAGTCAGCCATATCTTGACGATCGGCTGAATTTGATGAATAATGAATGAGTAAATTACATTACAAATAAATAACTTCATCTGCACACGCATGCGCAATAAATCTAGGCATTACGTATAAGTAAACAGCAAACGCGTGTGAAAACAGCAGAACAATATCTCTAATTAACACACCCTATACACTTACAAAACTAATCATTTACAATAACAAGAGATGCAATCTCTAGATAACTAGAGACTGAATAATAACAATTCATAGTCGTGGTTATTGATGACACTGTTTTTACAAAGCAAAGCAATCAGATCGAACCTATAATCGTTTATAACTCGAGGTCACGCAGGTACTTGTGTGTTACCGTACGTAAACACGCAATGGATAAGGGGGAGTTCTATGTTACTCTTGAAGCTTGGAAAGCTACATTTTAAAATAAATTCTAACCAAACGTAGTTTCGAAAATTGCTTCTAGTTAACAGTTTAGTATTATTATTACTATTTACATATGAAATAGCAATTTTAATAAATGAGAAAAATACTGCCAGCAATTAGACATACTGAAGTGAACAAGGGGTACTGAGAAAACATATGGCTAAAAATATTGTAAAAAAAAATTAATTGGCAGAAGTATTAAGTAATAATTATTAAAAAAAAAACTTAGGATATATCAGTAAAGTACCACATTTTAAATACCTAGGTAAAAACATAGAAATAACTGGGATAAAAACATAGAAATACAAATGGGGATTGACAGTAACTCAGTCATGTTGTTGCGGGGAGTATATCTTAACAATGGATCACATGGTTTCAGAGTGACCCTTGCGCTGTTTTACAGTCAGCATAAATGGAATAAGTGAGGCATATCTTAAATAATGGTTTAATGTATTGGATTTAACTTTGTGATAAGATATCATTTGCTATTTGTTTTTATTATAATGTATGGACTGACCTTTGGACTTTCTTCCAAGTAAAAAACTCAGATTTTACACAATTAAAACAAATCTTTCGCTGACAAAAACCATACGATATATAATGGACAAGAAAATATGTATATAACAAGTATTTTTCACTACACTACTATGAGTTCAGCTGTTTTCGTTATGTGTTTACAGCCTGCGAAACATCATATTTTCAACAGGTGTCTATTGTTTACTACCGAAAGTAACATTGTTTACAACCGAAAATTTTCCACAGTCAACAACACCTGTTTTTATTTCGTAGTGTAGTGAAAAGTATCGTTCAAAACTCGAGTGAAAGTGTTTTGTATGTTCTCGACCATTTGAAGGGCTCGACAAGTCTCGCACTTCAAATATATGGTCTCGAACATGCAAAAACCCCACTTTCCACTCTTGTTATGAAATATACTATTAACTAGGCAAACCATAATGTATTGGTTAATAATTATACTCCGAACGGTATGCTTACTTTGAGCTCCAAAGTCTATAGCTTTTTAGTGCAGAAACTTTGTTGTATACTATTATATGAATTTCCGTTATTTCTTAAAGTAAAAAAGACTAAGCCTCGTATTTAGATCTTCTGGTTGAAATGTGGAGTGTTACGGGTCTAAAACCCAAAATATCCTCCTTAAATTTGCTCA
Source organism: Stictocephala bisonia (assembly GCA_035578905.1). Lineage (NCBI taxonomy): Eukaryota > Metazoa > Arthropoda > Insecta > Hemiptera > Membracidae > Stictocephala > Stictocephala bisonia. The sequence continues at coordinate 113,714 of JAQJVL010001540.1, forward strand.
AAGGATTTTGAACCGTTGGCTCTTAACAACGTTCGAAGACTGACAATTTTGCCACTTTCAAAGTTTCAAAAATTATAATATATAATAGTTATAGAACAAATATAAATGGTGTTTTGTAGAACATAGCCTGATATAAATATACATGAGCTTACTGCCTAATTTGAGTATTGGTTACCGTTTATTTATGAGAAAGGCAAAATTGTACTGTGAAAAATATTCACATACAAATGTTTGATAATTTTGTGTTACGAAATGGGTATACAATAAATGTTGACAATGAAATTACTTTAAATGCATGAGACATAGCTCGGTATTCTGGAGTAAAACAAGCACCATGGTCATGAAACTGTATAAGGGGTTTTGAGCAGAAAACAGGACGTCCCATCATGAAATAAAATTGCATTTATGACTTCAAATCAGCAAATGGAAAACAGTCATGGAAAAACGATTGAAATGTGGTGATACACGATATTTTGCGATTTTTATAAAGCTGAATGTTTCCGTTAAAAAAACTAGTACTAGAAAATTTTATTTCACCATATTCAAGCTATAAATAATAAAATAAAATTAAAGCATACATCTGTAAAAAAAGGAAAGCCTCAGTAGACTGGAGAGATCATACAAACTCATTAATTTATATTTTTTATTACTAATGTATACCTAACATTAAAATTGTGGTCAAATATAGTTTGAAAATGATATTTGGTTGTAACTGTACTTATAAAATATGTTAAATAATTATAACTAATATTCGTTTACTAGGTGTTTATAATGTCACAGTAATTTATTGTGAAACAAAATATATTAACATCTTACAAATACTCTGTCCGTCTGAAACACCACTTTCGTATAGGTTTTGTTTATTGTAATATTATAAACAAAAGAAACTAACAATATATTACTTTATCATCTAACAAAAAGATATAATAAAACCTAACGTTGATTATATATATTTTTATACTCATTCTATTGTTAGTGGAACTCTATTGTTAGTGAAAATCTATTGTTATTGGAACTCTACTGTTAGTGAAACTCTATTGTTAGGGAAACTCTATTGTTATTGGAACTCTACTGTTAGTGAAACTCTATTGTTAGTGGAACTATATTCTTAGTGGTACTCTATTAGTGTTGGTGGAATTATTGTTATTGGAACTCTATTGTTAGTGGACCTTTATTGTTAGTGGAACTCTATTATTTGAAGCATCATACAATTATTCTAATAAAACAAATTTATTTGTAGAGCCTTCAACGAAAGCTCTTTGTTCATCTAGCTTAACAAAAACTACCAACTCTTTTCCAGTCGAACTATGAGAAGAACCAAATATTTCCAAACGTTTTAAGGGTAAATATATTAAGTTAAATTAGTTCTGTTTCTAGTAAAAAACTATAACGGTAAATTTGTCACACTGACGCTGTTAATGGCTGAATATTAACGATATTTCTGAATACAAGTTTATATACGTGCTTGATAGACACTAGCAAAATAATAATAATACTTATGTCTTTTTACTGAAAATGTAGTACTAAAGAGGCAAAATATAAACTCTAGATGAAAGAGAAAAAATATTCACGCTTGAAACCATTTTCCTTCTCTGTATTAAATAATCCTTTTGCTGTCAGATACTTTAAAGGTATTTGACTGACAGCCGCTTTCTCGTTGAGATAAAAGCCTGAATTAACCTTTTAAAGGTATTTATCTTCTTTTAAACAAATTTTATATTATACGAATAGTTTTTTTTATAATTAATTTAATAGTTTAAATGGGTTACTGTTATATTTGTAAGTAGTAAAAGAATAATTGGCTTTACCCCATTTAATAATTCTTGACTAATTTGTAAAGGATATATTTTGACAATTGTATATGGAGTGTACGATCTTTTATTATTTACAAATGTATGAGCTTGATAAAAAATAGTCAAACTTTCCATATTGTGTGAGACTTTCCATATTGTGTGATAATTTCAATATTGTGTGAGACTTTCCATATTGTGTGAGACTTTCCATATTGTGTGAGACTTTCAATATTCGTCCTGATTATGTAGTTGTTACAACTAAGAGAAAAGATTTCAAATTCTGTGGATTTTAGTTAGATAATAATTTGTTATCAAACTATATCAAGATGAAAAAAAAAAAAAAGATAGGATGGTATTTTAAGTGAAGAAGATAATATATTTGAAATATTCAAATCTTTATTATTTTTTTGCACTTAATGAGTTGATTTTATGTCCATGTATTACAAATTTAAAGGCAAAGGAGTGTTGAACAACTTAAAAAATAAATAAAAGCACTCTATTAATTAGTGATGAGAAGCCCTTAATTACATCGTACTCCATTTGACGTAATGACCACTCAATCATCTGCTTGGTTGAACACCATTGGTAAAATATGTGTCAAGCTGCTAGTTAACGTCTAAAATACCTTTAAAGTTTTATTTAGTATTTGAATAATTTATTGTTAGCATTTATTTGTTGTATTTAATCTTTTTATACTGTATATGCTATTTAACAAAGCGTTTTTCGTTAATATTTAATGCAATGTAAATATTTATAAACAGTTTAAATACATTAACAGAAAAAAACCAGGGATATATTTCTTATGGTCCCATCGAGAGCCTCAGTGGCAGTTTTAAACAAATTACAACTAATGAACAACTGAAATAATTATTATTATGTTTATCCTCTAAGATTTGGGGAGAGTAAGTTATTTTTTTGCTAAAAATAACATCCATATATTGGACGTTTTAGTAAAAGTAAACAGTCTGACTTTTATGATATTGAGACTTAGCTCATATGGATACGAACAAAATCAACTTTCACAGAAATATCACAGAATATCACAGAAAGTAATTTACTTAAGAAAGATTATGCGTTACATTTTTCAAATCATCAAGTAAATTTAAAAAAATCAGGCAACTTGTATTTACCAAGAACAAGTTTAAATAGTATTGTATCATATAATTTTCACAAAACGTAAAAAAGGGACATTTTCCGTTAATTCACTACCACTTTGATTAGGTTATGTTAGGTTTGGTTAGGCCATGTTGGGTTTGATTAGGTTATGTTTGGTTTGGTTAGGCTATGTTGGGTTTGATTAGGTTATGTTAGGTTTGGTTAGGCTATGTTGGTTTGATTAGGTTATGTTAGGTTTAGTTATGTTATGTTAGGTTTAGTTATGTTATGTTAGATTTAGTTATGTTATGTTAGGTTTATGTTAACCTAAGATATGGATACAGCAGTGAATTACTGGAAAATATCCCAACGATATTTTGGTTCTACAAAAATATATACTGTATATTGCTTTATCGCACTGGTGAAATTTCAAGCTAATCTTAAGTCAGTTTGTATGAAAAACGGAAACAAGTTATAAGGCACAACAGTTAAGTCTTAGTTCGAAGGTAACTACCAAGCAGTAAAACATTTATGTACCATACACTCGTTTATGGTGAGAATAAACGGGAAATAACTGTCGCACAGACACGAACACTGAAGGTTACACAGTATAATGTTTGTTACATGCTCTTGATAACTGAATGAATTATGATTGCAATGACTTTATTAGTTTAGCAATTTGGACTGTCACTCCAAAACGAGTATTCGGGACTTACTCATTTATCCTTAGACATAAATATTTAGGACTTACTCACCCATCCTAAGACATAACTATTTGGGACTTACACACCCATCCTAAGACATAACTATTTGGGACTTACTCACCCATCCTAAGACATAACTATTTGGGACTTACTCACCCATCATAAGACATAACTATTTGGGACTTACTCACCCGTCCTAAGACATAACTATTTGAGACCCACTCTTCCACTTGAAAACAATAATATTTGAGATTCACTCACCAACTCTACATCATGATTATATAGGGTCCAATCACTCATCTGAAGACAAGAATATTTGCGACACACCTACCCACCCTAAGGCTTCTCGCTTAAGACTTGATCATTATGTGCTCATCAAGCCACTCAACACATGACTCTTTAGTTATTGTGAAAGGGCTCATGTCTTATAAATGTATTACTGTAAAGTAAATAAATGATTCATTATTAAAGCATTCATGGTACATTAAGAAAGTGTCTTACGAATAGGGTGCTTAGGAAATATGTTATGAAATTTTGTTCGACTTAGTATTTTCTGGAATTTAATCTCGTAATACTATTTTTTAGGATCGACGATTTATTGTTAGCAAAAATATAGCTAATAGAATAATATATAGCTTGCAGAGTTGTTTAATATTCTTCCTTTAAATGCTATACAAAATATTATGAATATAACGATTCAACACTGGTTTTCGATATCATAAATTAAAAAAATATTTTTCATGATAGTTTATGCAAATGTACTTATATTTTTTACTGAAATAATAAAAATCATTGTCTTTTAGGTCTTATGTTACTTTAGGTAACCAAAATTGACACTTTTTAATAAATGTTTTGCTGGAAGACAGTATTTTATGTTTTAAAAACATACATTTTTATGCATTTTACTTTCAATTGAAATTATTAGCTGACTGCGTTGTTTTTACACTTTTATTATTTATTAATATTTATTTTTTCAGAAGTAAAAGCAGCATAAGAGTTTTAAATTTTAACTTTTTTGAAAATTATTTTCTAAATTTTTTTCATCATGCATTTTCCATTTTTATTTTTTACAGAGCACACATTGTAAAACAATATTTTAAAACACTTTTACCATATAAAATACATAGAATAAAACTTGTTATTTAGTAAATAGTTATTTGTAAGTTATAATACCCATATATCAATAATATTCCATTATTATGTGTTAGTATTTGCTTTCTCTGTTATCTATTCCATGTATTAATATGCAATTGTTATGGTATTTTTTGGCAGTAGAGCTGATAAATTTGATCTTAAATTCGTATGAATAAAGAAAGACTTAACGTTTATGAACATACATAGTACTGCACCTGAATTAAACTGACATTCTACAAACCTTTCTTAAAGTGGTGTATGAGGAGAGCTCAGCTCGGCTTTGTCCTGGTGTAATATTGAGGGCTTTATATTTCCCAGCAGATTGGGAGCTTTCCTGTAGTTACAGGCTAGCTATTGTCGAGACAAGTCTAGATGATATCTCCAACAATGACAGAGGATTGTGTATGATCGTCACAGTGTATATGTACAATTGGTGATACCTAGGGATTAGCTAAAGCTTGTTGTAATTCATATAGACTTCTACGGACATAATATCGACTTATATAACATTGTTAAAACATTCACAACTGAGCGAGATACATTATTTTTAATTATAAGATAGTAATTTTGTAATGCCAAGTGAATATATATATTAAATACTAATGAATAAAGTGATTTCAAAGTTGAATAGTACTTAATAATTTTATTTCAGTAAATAAGAGAAGAACTAAAAATGTTCCTAACCAATAAAAATTCAATAGCGTTACAACGCTTTTAGTTGAAAACCAATAATCTTTTCGTTACTCTATTCCATTTGGGAATCTCAATGATAAATGGATAAATTTGGGTTACCCAAATCTAATACTTTTATATTTGCACGGTTGGAAGTTTTATTGTATTAATCTCTTTATTTTATTGCTTCTGATTATAGCACAAATATTTTAATATGTGTTATGCCAGATGGTAAATAGTGTCTGTTAGTGAACACATGTCCATTATTGTTAATTCGTTGAGATTTCAAACTTATTTGTTTATTTATTGAAATCAATTTATTCAGAGTATTCATATATGAGACGCCGACATGGCCTTTTTGCGTATTTTAAGACGAATATGAGTGATACCCGGAGTTTAATACGAGGTGGATGTCCTGTGTTGTCATGTTACTAAATATGGCCAACTGTTCCTTTAAAAGAGCCATTTATTCATAGCCCATCAGCTAGTTTAACTAAGGGACATACATATTTACGTGGAATCCAAACCATGTAGCATTGGTGAGAAATTTAGCTGATTACAAACCCGATTATCCGTTATTTTCTCCACACAACATCCGTACTCGGAACACCACCCAAAATGGACACCCCAGATTTCTCTAGTTGTGTTTTAAGTCGAAGGTAACCATTGAGTGGCCGCCGTGTCAGTATAAAGACGACTGAAAACAGAACCTACTAACTGTGCCCCAAATAGCTGGGTTACTAATTAGCACAGAGAGAAAACTTAGGAAGCTGTTGTAAAATTATATTTGATTTATTAACCAATTAAAAAATAAATTGTATTTGATATTACAACTGTAATGAATTACAAACAAATAATTGATAGTATTATAACACCAACAACCTGTCGGAAAGTAAACGATATATCTCAGAGAGGCTTCTAGAGAAACAGATTAAAACACAACAACCACTTGTCCACATTCAACAGCCTCTCAACTCAAGTGGCAATTTTCTTTTAGTTAGGAATATTCCGAGAAAAGCCCTTGTTTGAAAACACAACTACTGTTCTTACAGTATAATTAATTAGAAACGTGCTTTTAGGGAAAACTGCGAGGGAAACTTACCAAAAAGGTAATTTAATCCTAGAACCTAGATTGCTAAATAAAAATAACATTTTGTGGAGTTTTTAAGGGAATAATTGTAATATTAAAGGACTATCAGAAAATGTATTGAAATTTAACTAGAAAGGTTACTTTTCAGGATAGTTAAGCTATGAGGAAAAGCTAATGATTATTGTAATTGTTAGTATGATTATGTAATTAAACAAACCAAATTATTTTGTTTTAATTAAAAAATAAATTACCCAGTCCAATATTTTACTGAATTAATATATTCATAGTGCCATAAAAATTAAACTACCAGTCAAGCATCAAATTATTGTTAAATAAACATAAAAGTGGAACGATCGTTGTCATTAAGAAAAACATTTATGTTGTACTTTTTTTTTTACTTCACTCGCCAGTTGACATGGACCTACAGGCCTGTGCGTCAACTTTATTCAACGAGTGAAGTACCGACCGTTGGCTCAGTGGGGATTCGAACCTTGGACCTTGCCCTCCGCAGTCCGAAGCCTTAGCCACTGAGCCACCACGCCGGCTGAAAATTTTGAAACTCTCAAGAAAAGTTAGCTCTTAAAATTAATTATGTATACTAAATCGTATCACAAAAAACCCCATTATTTAAGTCTGGGGTGAATTAATAATTTACTTTTATATTTAAAATAACAGCCATAATCTTCATTTAGCACATGAAAATATTTGGTTGTTTCTAACATCGAAAATTGAAATTTGACAATATCATTAGCTAAGAATGTTTTAGGCACTAATTTTAAATACTTATATGAGCCTACAGACCTTTGTATGAGCTTTATTTAAGGATTGAAATATCCACCTTAATCTCAGTCGGGAATCGAAGTCATTGAGCCACCACACCCGTGAATAGAAAGAACAGTTTACATCTAACATGAGTTGTGCTGGTGTACAATTTGCCCACGAATTTCATAATTAGAGATCGATAACTAGATGATTTACTGTATATATTCAATTATTTATTAAAGTAATAAAGATAAATAGGTACAATATATTTTAAATGCATGAAAAATAACTAAATTTAAATATATTTTACAAACAACTATTTTCTGTGATTTATAAAAATTTTCTTTTAAATAAACGATTGAAAATCACTTCTTCGAAAAGGTGTTTGAAATTGTTTGTTAAGTATCGATCTAATATACATTTACCTGCTGATGTAAGCGGATTGAAAATCTAACTAAAAGTTAACATAAAAAGGGAAGAGTTTTAATACCTTATAAAATCACTTTGTGCTTTTCTTGAACTTTTCTATTCCGCATTTATGTAGTAAACATTTTAATATCGATATATAGAGGCCATTTATTATAAAAACAGAACAATGCAATTTATATTCCGTATTATTAAAATTACTTTTTTATCAGACACAATTAGAATACTTAAAAGCATCAATAAGTCATTTAAACCAATATTATAAAAAAAACATGGTTTACAATTTTGTATATTACCTCACTGCCAATATTATTATTAGCATTAATTAGTAAAATTTTATACTGTATAGGGATAATGAGGGCCAAATTATTTAAAAATATCTCTTAGAGCTTGTTGCCATTTGTCTCATTAAATAAATAAATCAACAACGTTTTTATTTCGCAGGCGTTCTTCAAAGATACAATACTCTGATTTACAAGGCAATTCTTGTCATAGCATACAGGCATTGATTTTATACACAAATAGATTTCCCATCCAATGTTAAATTTTGAGTCTCAAAATATCAGCTGTTTTTGTGGTCCATTGTGGAGCGCTAGTGTAGTCCCATGTAAATGTAATGCAGTTTAAACCAGCTGTGGTTGCGGGCCACACAAACTAACAAAATTACTGGCACAGATATTCCTATTAGATGGTTTATCTATTGTAGGTTTATATAATCAATGATACAGGTAAATAAACATTATTCTAAATTAAAAATAAATAAAATTATACGACAATCTATTTGATATGCCTTTTAAATAAACGGTAACTAAGACTTTTCAAAGCAGGGGGCAAAGCTTTATATATTTCCGGTCCAAAGTACCTAAAAGCTTTTTTGCCAATTTCTAGACGGACCTTTGGCAAATGAAGTAGGCTGTCCTGTCGAGTACTTCGGGTGTTTATTTTATGCCTGAAAATAAGCTTTTGCCTGAGATATTTAGACTTGCCAGTCTGAAGAACTTTGTAGATAAGTTGAACAGTCTGTAAGTCATAGCAACCTTTAATTGACAGGACCTTAGAGCTTAACCTAATTTCACTAATGTGATTAAATTTTTTTAGATTGTAAACAAATCTCAGAGCTCTATTCTGCAATCTAGTGAGAACCATTAAATTTTCTTGGGATAGACAACGAGTAAAAGATAGAAGAGTAAAATATATGGTAGGAAAAATTGTTGAGCGAACGATCTCTAACAGAACTGGCAAAATAATATCTATAAGGCAGACACATCTATATAGAGTTTTCAGCTTGACCACGACACTTTTACATATAGACGTTACATGGTTCGTAAAGTCAAGATTGGAGTCCAAAGTGACTCCAAGGACTCTTAGAGAACTGCATATAACTAAAGGTTTGCCATCCAGAGTGACGAACTGATTAAAGCGAATACGTGGTTGACAGATTAGAGATGACCCATTCACCTGCAAAACCGAACACTTGTCTGAGTTTAGCAGAAGACCATGATCGTCCGACCATGACTTCACCCTCTCCAGATCCAAATTGATGCTTCACACAGCCTCTGCTCTCTCCGATGGGCTGTAAGACAACAACAGCTGTGAGTCATCTGCATAAGAGTTAAGAGAACAGAACTCCAGCTGATATTTCAAATCTGCAGTGTACACAAGAAAGAGTATTGGCCCCAGGAGGATATCCTGCCATTGACGTTAGTATATCCGTTTACAAAGGATACAGGTGTTTACAGACAACAATTGAAGAGAAAATACTATCTAAAAAAAAACTGAAACTAATATATTTACCCTAATAAGCTAGAAGATAATTAAAAAAATATTTAATATAGTTTATAGTGTAACGTTATGTAAAAGAAAGTTTTTTTCTACTTAAATGTTATTTACACAACCAAATTCAAATGGATTCCTTTTCCAAAATTTATGTTTATTTTAAAATACACCGTAAGTATCTTTTTTAATAGTGGGCATACACTGCTCTCAGTTAGGTAGAAAAATGTAACTTTTCCAACCTACTCGAAGGGTGAAAATAGTGGAAGTGAGGTTGGGAGATGAGAAGTCGGACGTAATAACACTCAGTTATAAAACACGTGTTGAACTCTGAACAGGTCTTGTACTTTTTATCTATGCTCTACCGAGGCTTGAAAATGAATGAAGATCAATATCAATTTCTTACAGACGTAACTTTACAAAATGTTAAATACATAAGAAAATAAATAAAAATATACACTTTTATAGGATGTAGACAACAATTTAGAAGTATTTAAACGTAATAATTAGGATTTACAGTACAAGTAAACGTCACACAACACAAATTTATTACAATATAAGCACAAAATGCACAAATATACTACAATACAAGCACAAAATGCACAAATATTATGGTGATCGATTTCGGTGAACCACGCTCACCTTCCTCAGACCAGAGGGATTCACAAAAGAATGGAAAACGGTGTTCAACAACTCAATTTATAGGCCTATGATCACGTGACCCCATTGGCTGGAATCGTCAAAATGGCGGCTGCTGTGATATTATTGGTTAATTCCTATTGTCTGTTACTTCTCTTCTTTTATTCGCTGAAAATACATTATTAAAAACTATTTCGGAATCAAAATTAACCTGTTCATTCATTAATTTATCACGATCCTTACATTTTTCTTTAAAAATAAATAACTCTTCCCAAGCATTCATGTTAACCATTAACATGAATTAACCAATAATATCACAGCAGCCGCCATTTTGACGATTCCAGCCAATGGGGTCACGTGATCATAGGCCTATAAATTGAGTTGTTGAACACCGTTTTCCATTCTTTTGTGAATCCCTCTGGTCTGAGGAAGGTGAGCGTGGTTCACCGAAATCGATCACCATAATATTTGTGCATTTTGTGCTTGTATTGTAGTATATTTGTGCATTTTGTGCTTATATTGTAATAAATTTGTGTTGTGTGACGTTTACTTGTACTGTATATGTACCAACACGTATTATGCTAATTAAAAAACTAATTAGGATTTGTAAAGATATTACATGAAACATCTTAGTTTCGAAACCATGATTTCTGCCCTGTGACGGGACGCCAATAATTAATATGGAGACTGAAGTACTTTGAATTTTAGTTGGTATATTGTATTTAGATTTTAACTATCAATATTATTTTTATTTTTCATTTAGGTTCCTTTTTTGACACGCAAATACATCGTATGGATATCAAAGCTGGCTACTAAAATAAAAGAAGAAAGAATAAACAATCCCTTCATTATAGGTTTATAAGTGGATGGGTGGGAATCACTGTACGCGTAAGAATCAGAATCAGAATCAGAATGTTTATTTTCCCAAAATAATAATAATACAATATTATGTTGTAAAAGAACAATAATAAAAAGAATGAAACTTAAATCTAACAATGTAACTAAATATGTTTATTTACTAGTTATATAATTACATCTTAATATAAAAATAACGTATTTATATCAATTTGTTCCTTCAGGGAAAATAGGAACCTACATAGGCAAAGGTAACCTGTGCGTAGGCTCCGAGTCATTATCTGGCCAGAGAGTGGAACTGATTTTATTTAGTTTTTGCAGGCGTAAAATTAGTTTGTCTGTTAATAATTGTATTAAACATAATTTTATCTTAATAATCTTAAAAATGTTTGAACAAATAGTGTCTATTGAATTTTGCTTTCGTCAATGTCAGATGATGGAAGACGGTAACTGCTAACCAATTTGAAGATATTCAGACGGTAGTGTGCAGGGGGGGGAGGGTGTGTAGGGGGGCCAAGGTCAGACAGGCCTGGTGTACCCGGTCACAATCAGAGCCTCCACCTCCTCCTCACTGAGACTGATAAGGAACTGAGACAGTTTGTTCTTAAATAAGGATAATGAAGGCAATTGAAAAAGCTCAGTTCCTCTGTATCTCTGACACATATTTCTGTATACAATTTGAGAAATGTAAAAACTATTTGTCGTAGAGTAATGTTTAAATAAATTAATTGTATTAATTCCAATATTTCTTGAGTATCTAGTGCTATATGTGTGAGTAGTTGGAGTAAATATATTGTTGAAATGTTGGTAAATGTGTATAATTAAAACTTTTAAGAATATTTGTCGGACAGTAAAAAGATGGGTTTCACGGAACAATTCAATGGTGGGAAAGCGTTTAGGTTTTTTAAAAGCTAATTTTATTATTGATTTTTGTACTATATTAAGGGGTTGAAGAATTGTTTTGTAGGCTCCGCCCCATGCGATTACGCCAAAAGAAAGTAACGATTGGACATACGCATAATAGGCTATTTTAATCTCCTTCTCATACAATACATCGGACAATTCTCTAAATGCGTAAATAAACTTTCTGAGCCTATTCTTTAGGTAGTCCACATGCTGTGTCCATTTCATTTGACTGTCAAAAACGATACCTAAGTATTTATAGGAATCGACCCGCTGTATTTTACCACAGTTACAATTACCATTCATATAATTACCACAAGAGTGAATAATCAAATCCGGAAGTAAGTAACAATTATTAGTTAATGAAATTGGCATAAATTTTGTTTTTGAAACATTGAGCGTTAGTACATTTTGATCTAGCCACTTTTTTATAATTTCCAAATCCAACAATGCCTGCGTGCGAACATCATTCCAGTTTTTACCCCGCGTCATAATTAATGTATCATCAGCAAAAAGGAACAATTGGCTTTTGATATTTAATTTAGAAATGTTATTGATATAAATTAAGAATAAAATAGGTCCAAGGGTGCTGCCTTGAATAACACCGTAATTTAATGGCAACGGGTCACTGTCGACGTTACAGATAGTTGTCACTTGTTGCCTGTGAGTCAGGTACGACTGAAACCAAGATAAGGCACAGCCCCTAACTCCCACAGCCTCAAGTTTCTTAAGCAGCTTATTTCTGTCCACGGAGTCGAACGCTTTTTTAAGATCTAAAAAGGTTAACAATGTTTTTTCATTACTAGAAATGGCAGTGTTTATTTCTTTGCACACCTCAAAGAGAGCATCAGAAATATTTTTGTCCGAACGAAATCCGTATTGACTGTTAGAAATAATGTTGTAATTTTGAATAAACGTGACTAATTGCTCCTTAATAGTTTTCTCTAAAATTTTAGACAGTACGCTAAGTAATGCAATGGGGCGGAAATTGTTTTTGTCTGATATTACATCAGATTTGTGTAGTGGTATGATTTTGGCCAATTTAAAACAATTTGGAAAAATCCCTGTTGTTATACTCAAGTTGATTAGGTGTTGCAGAGGTTTACAGAGAATATGTATGTTCAACTTGAGGAGTTCAGCAGAGATGCCGTCATGACCGGGAGCAGACCCGCCCCGCAGGCCGTGCACGAGTCGTACTACGTCATATTCTGTGACAGTATTAAAAGTTAAGCCATTATGTTGCCAATAATCCTCGTCAGTCACAACTGGGTTCCCAGTAGCATCTATATCATTTGCCAGATTTTGTCCAACAGAGGCAAAAAATGTATTAAAATCATTTGCAACAGTTTTGCATGTATCATGATCTATGGGTGAGACATTAGGAATATATTTCTGGATAGGGAATCCGCTTTTTTTATTTTCTCGACCAGATAATTCCTTAATAACTCTCCATAATATTTTAGGATTTTTACCTGCTTGATTTATTTTAGTTCTGTAATAATTTCGTTTTGTTTGCCTTAATAGGTTGGATAAATGTTGTCTAAATGTCTTAAAGGTTTCTTTAATTACAGGATTAAATGGTTGTTTTTTAACTGCTTTACTGAGTTTGTCTCTTTCTCGTATTCCACGAATTAATTCCAATGTAATCCAGGGTTTTAACTTACGCCATCTGGAACTAGAATTTTTTGCTGTTTGTTTTGAATTTACAATTGAGTTTTTTATGTGGTCACATAATATGTCTGCACAAATGTTCACATCATTACTACTAAAGACAATCTCCCAGTTGGACTTGGCGAGGTTGTCAGTAAGTAGTGGATGGTCTATGTAAGTGCGGGGGTTGTGCGTGGCGCTGTTGTCAATATGTGTGGGGGGTCCTAGTATCGTAAGGGCAGTGCTATAGTGGTCCGTTATAGTGGTCTTAAAAACAGCTGATTTAATGTCTGTTATGTCAGAGTAGCGTACAAAGATGTGGTCGATGCAGGACTGGCTAGTCTCAGTTTCTCTAGTAGCTTTATCTATACATTGAACCAGTCCTGCTTCAACTAAGTAATTCTTGTAAGAGTCAGAAATTTTGTCATTTTTTAATAAATCCAGGTTAAAATCTCCAAGTAATACACACATTTTGGACTTTTCTATACTGTTGTAGAAGTTATGTAATTGTTCAATGAATAGGTCTATGTTACTGTCAAATGTTCTGTAAATAGCTAATAAGTTAAACTGTTTTTTCCAAAGAGTGAAGTCTAGTGCTAATCCGTAAACGTCTCCCAACGCAACCTGTTTTACGGTAGCTGACAAGTATTTCCTAGCGTAAACAATAACACCGTCATTTTGGTTGCGTTGGTTATCAGTCCTGTAAAGGTCAAAGTCGTTGATGTGAGTTCCCATGTCCCCTCCCTCCCGCACCCAGCATTCCGTCAGAACTATAATATCTATTCTCTGTTTAAGTGAGTCTAAAAAAATTAAAAGTTCGTCAAAGTTTTTTGTATAGGATCTAATATTACAATGAAAAATATTTAACTGAAAATTGTCTGAAGAAACGTTAAAAAAGTTACTGTATTGATTGAAGTTATTTAATGAGAAACAAGGTTTAATGAACAAGCAGTCATCGTCCTCATCACTATCACTGCCTGTTGTCATCGCCCTTGCACAGCTTACCTGCCCCGTCCCATAGTAATATTTAACAAAGTATATGTGCCGTTATGTCTGTGTAAATAAATGTTTTGGACTGATTTATTAACAATTGGAAAGAGAAAAAAAATTATATACATACATATATATACATATATATATATATACATACATATACACATATACATATATACACACATACACATACATACACACACATACACATATATATAAGATATAAATAAATGAATCTATAAAAATATAAGAATAACATAAACCAGTACATGATAATAATTGGTTGACCACAAGACAAAAAGTACTGAAACTGAACATATAAAACCGTTATAAAGCAACGTAAGGTTCTACCTCGTTATTAATTAAACTAAATCTTAATTAAATAAATATGTTGCAGTATTTTCAATTTGGAGGGTAAACAAAAGGTGTACTATTTTACCTACGGTGTGTAAAGAAAAAGATCGAAGCAACGCATAAAAACTATTTGTAATTAATATTTAAGTAATTAACATATTATCATGATTTAAATGATTAATTAAACATATCAATGGTAAATAAAATGTTAACGTAAGTAACTCTGATAGAATGAATGAATTATTATAATACAAAGTATTACAAAAGGATTGAAAATCAAAATATTCTAGCTGTTTAGCGTCTATAAAACGTCATTAAAAAGAATTTAATCCATATTATACCATAAGATATACTTTTTACTAAAGTATATTTGCAAGAAACTCTATTAAAAAAAAAAAAAGGATTTCACTTGGTTTCTGTTAACTAAATTATAATGATAAACGTGTTAAGTTGTACATTTTTATATTGTAAGTATTAAGATATAAATAAATGAATCTATAAAAATATAAGAAGAACATAAACCAGTACATGATAATAATTGGTTGACCACAAGACAAAAAGTACTGAAACTGAACATATAAAACCGTTATAAAGCAACGTAAGGTTCTACCTCGTTATTAATTAAACTAAATCTTAATTAAATAAATATGTTGCAGTATTTTCAATTTGGAGGGTAAACAAAAGGTGTACTATTTTTTCTACGGTGTGTAAAGAAAAAGATCAAAGCAACGCATAGAAACTATTTGTAATTACTATTTAAGTAATTAACATATTATCATGATTCAAATGATTAATTTAAAATTAAAAATACCAATGGTAAATAAAATGTTAACGTAAATAACTCTGATAGAATGAATGGATTATTATAATACAAAGTATTACAAAAGGATTGAAAATCAAAATATTCTAGCTGTTTAGCGTCTATAAAACGTCATTAAAAAGAATTTAATCCATATTATACCATAAGATATACTTTTTACTAATGTATATTTGCAAGAAACTATAAAAAAAAAAAAAAAGGATTTCACTTGGTTTCTCTTAACTAAATTATAATGATAAACGTGTTAGTTGTACAAAACAGGAAATAAAAAATAGATAATAAAACTGATAATATAAGTTAAGTACCATGCTATAAATGATATGAAAAAAGAAAGAAAAACAATTGAACTATAAGTCTATTTACTTGTAGAATCATACTTGTCCATATCCTCATTAGAGAGTACCCTGATGGAAGCGTCTCCCTCCTTGGGCTTGATCAGCACTTTGCCGTTCACGAACGCAGCGAAGTTGATTTTGCCCTCACGACGCAGCCTCCTGGCCATCCCGAGCAGCGCCTTGTTGCTTGGAGTCAGGTGCTCGTTGATGAACACATTCGTTGTTGGGAATGTGTTGACGATCTCTGACGCCAGAAGGACCTTCTTCGCTCGTACTGCAGTCAGCCAGCCTTCTCTCGCCACCCTCGACACAAACTGCACGATGATGGGTGGGTAAGCATGCTTCCGGGAGTACAGCCGCAGGCGGTGCGCTATCGACACGTCTTCTTTTTTAAAAGCGATTCCAATTGCACCGGCAGTCCTCCCCAAGAGCTCGTACACGTTTTCCGAGTTGGTAACTGGGATTCCGGTAATTTCCAAGTTGGATGCACGGGAGTGTTGCTCAAGATCGGACAGCTGTAGCTTCAACTCACGCGTTTCGGACGAGAGGCGTTCGTTCTCTTGTTTGAGCGTGTCGCAGCGATGGTTCAGCTCCTTCTGGTTGTCATCCAATGTAGTTATACTGCTTTTAATTGTCTGTATATCGCTTGACAACGTGCTAATGGATGTTTTAATCTCGTCTATTTTATTTTCCATAGTGGTAATGAGCTCACTTTTTAGAGACTTAATGGCTTCCAAGATTGAGCGTTTGTCTTCCCTGTCTTCAACACTTTTGTTTGAAGTCGTTGAGTTGGACTCCTCCTTGCATGAGTCGCATTTCCATGTCCTTTGTTTACTTGTTGGGAAGTTTTGTGATGATCCAAGTCGTGTACATGACGGATGAAACTCCATTTTACATTCTATACACTTAGCCACCACATCAGACGCCATAATCTCCACACGACACTTACTACACTTCCCCGGCATATTTATAATGTATTCGAACAAAAAAAAATAAATAAATAAATAAATAAATAAAATAAAAAAGTAACTTTAACAAATAAAAATTTATAACTTTTACAAAGAGGCACAAACTAGCAGTATAAACAGGTACAGGCTTGCTGTTAGCGGACGAGGGTCACTACTGATAGCACAGCTCCTCACTCATCGGTGTCCTGATAACAACTGACAGGGTAAGGGATGGTGGGTTGGTTAATAACACCATACATGTACGCTTGGACGGTAGGTCGAAAGACACTGTATGTGTATGATGTAGCTTGGGCAGGTCAATACCATTTCTGCTTGAGAGAGGGTGGGTGTGTCAATAACACCATACGTGTAGCTTGGTTAGGTCAATACCATTTCCGCTTGAGAGAGGGTGGGTGTGTCAATAACACCATACGTGTAGCTTGGTTAGGTCAATACCATTTCCACTTGAGAGAGGGTGGGTGGATCAATAACACCGTACGTATAGCTTGGGCAGGTCAATACCACTTTCGGCATGAGTGAAGGTGGGTGGATCAATAACACCATACGTGTAGCTTGCGTAGGTCAATACCACTTTCCGCTTGAGAGAGGCTAGGTGGGTCAATAACACCGTACGTGTATGAGTGTCTGGGTAGTTGGTATATAAGTTATATTGTGTAACGTCACAAAATAAGTCTGTGGATGTACTAAGTTATTTAAAGAAGATGAGTGCTTTTTAATAACTTGCTAACCTTCCCTTAATGACTGGGGACAGTGTTAAAGTGACCTGCCTTTCTAAATTATTAGCTGCTTTAACGCCTCATAATTAGAACTCAAATATTAAGATTATTTTTTCTGGAAGTAAAATTTTTTAACCCATGTTAAATAAAACACTGAGAAAAAAGGTAATGTCTGTCTACTTAAAAAAGGTTAAAAATGGTTGAAGTAAATTTTGAAGATGAGAAGTGTGAAGTAATATCCCACTTCACAAGTACGTGTTTTTGTAATACATAACTGTACGACAAATTATATAATTATTTACAATTTTTTTATATAATTGATTCTATTTGGTTACTTAACAGTTGGAATCATTTATTAAAATTTATATTTGGTTTCACGAATATAAGTGATAGCAGTTTACTGTGTATGAAAAGAGTGCAGACTTACGTATTATGAATATATGTACACTATATGGTTACAGTTAAAAAAAATACTACTACAGTTATTACTGGATAGGTTTATTTATAATACATTTTAAGTTTTCAACATTAATTTTACATTAAATTTACAAATAATATGTTTTAATGGACATCAGAAATATTTGAAATGATCTCAAAGAAATACTGTGCATAATAAAGATAAAATCATGTTATATATTATAATATAAAATGAAATGAAAAATGACTTTATTTGAAGACGAAGTTACCACTTTATCACCTCACTTCATAATACAACTCGTGGCTCATATCTTAACCTCGTGGCTTATCGCTCGAGTCGGGAACAAGCCCGAACATTGCCTTTAAGCCAGCAAGCAATTTTACATATTTCATACAGTTTCTCAAATATTTTAAGTTTTGTTTTGACTGTTATTCTTAGTTTATTTCATAAATCACGCATAACTAATTTTGTTTTTATTTTTCAATTTTTTAAAAACCCTTTATCTAAATATGTATTACGATAAAATTAATGTATGTATTAATATGAATTAAATTTTCATCCATATTTTAAATAGACACATTTTTCGCTTCTACATAATTTCAACACTTAAATAAGTAAAACAGTTCAGCCTAAGCACAGTCAATCTGCCCATGTAGGTTATTTTCCATAGATAATTTGTTGTTTTCATGTATATATATATATATATATATATATATATATATATATAAATGTTAATTACTTTTTTATTTATGTAAGTGTTAGTTTTTATTATTGAAAAGGGAAATATGCGAATTTCAATATGATGTTTATCTACTACTATATTATAATATAATGTTCTACTTTTCCTCACACAGTAGCCACATTCACACGATCCTAATTCAAGATCATTGAGATTTCTTAGCATAATATGAATGATCCTCTTCCAGTTGTTATTGATACACTGAATATGCCTATTTATAATGCATTAAAGGTTATCTAGCCAGTTATATATACATCCAAAAATGTTGACGTAGAATAAATGATTTGAAAACATTAATAAAATATATCAATTTCTTATTCTATCACTCTACCTATAAATATTAAACTCCACAAATGTTCAAAATATCATTGCATGTGTATGGGTTGGTATACACGAACAATACAGTAGTATTGACCCACCTACCCACCTGTACACGTAAAGCGATATTAAGCTTCCCAAAAACCCGTATACGTATAGTAGTATTGACCCACCTACCCAACAACCCGTACACGTTCAGTAGTATTGATCCAACTACCCTAAACGTACAGTGATATTGATGTAACGTAAAAATTTGAATCAAAATCTTTTTTTTATACTGAATTGTCTACACTATAGTATGGTTTTATTGGCGCATCCACTCATCCTCACACGTACAGTGGTATTGATTGAAATATTTAACGAGTAATTTCACACTCATTAAACATTTAGAATAGTTTATTGATATATAGATAGATAGATAGATAGATATAGATTACCACATTAAAAGGTAGTAGTAATATAGTAAAAGTGAATGTCACACGACTCACATTTATTACAATAAAAGTGAATGTCACACGACTCACATTTATTACAATAACAGGAGACTACAAAACTTACATATATTATGGTGATTGATATCTATAAAACACGTTGACTATCCTCAGTCCAGATGGATTAACAATGGCAGACTCAAGTCGATCAACATACTATTTTAAAATATTAATATATTATTAATGTAATACATGTGTGTTGTGTGATGTTCACTTGTAAAGTAATTATAGAATGTATAGTAAGATAATAATCTTAATTTTTCTAAACAAATTTTTTAAATACAGAAATATTGGAAGAAAAACACTACATTTTGACATATTATTTGTACTTTCGTTTTTTTTAAATAACGAAAGAAATAACAAGGAGGATTCGTTTTTAAAAAACGATTACCCCTTACTGTGTCTGATTAAGTTCCTCGCACAGATCAATAGTCTATGAGGAATGGGCAGAGTAAGGTTAAGAAGGAGGTTGGTCTCTCCTTAAAAAAAAAAGAAGAAGAAGAAGAGTGCGACATCTCCAATACTACCTTCCCTATATTGTGGATGTTCCACATATAGGGGACTAACCTATATTGGAAACCTTTACATGAAAAGCCTTTCTGAATACTTATAGATTCCTATATAATATAATAGAGACGAAAAAGTTTTATTTTTAAAACAAATATAAGGAATATTCTAACTCCAATCTTTCAACTATCATTTTACTTCTTCTTCTATTTCTGCTATAAAGAACATGAAAATTGATGAATATTAAAATTGATTTACTATTTAAACACTTTATAAGTATATATTTCTGGTGAATAAATGCATTGACATTTTATCATACTAATACATTGAAGTTATACGTTTATATAAAGTTGTATATTATTATAGAAATTACTTTGTATAGTCATATTATACTTTATTGTCACAACTGTATAGAATTACATTTCATTAAAAATGAATCAAATTAAAAAGCTAATTTGTCATTGACAAGTACTGTTAGCTCAAAACAAGTACATTTTCCCTTCTCAATATAAGGCGGTCTAACCTAACTTAACCTTACATAATCTAACCTAACCAAATGTAACCTAACATAACCTAACCTAATTTAACGTAACCTAATCTAACCTAACCTCTTGGTTAAAACCTAATATACAAGAAACAAACCATATAAATATTTTATTTTTTACTGATATAGTTAGTCTATTAAATGCCACACTAAATCCTTGTAGAAATACGACACAAATGAAAGAGATATATAACAAATTTATTATTATATTACAAATTTAAAAATGTACCAACTTCACTGATAATTTTTGATGAACCGCCCTTAACATCCTCAGAGCAGTGGGATTTGCAAAGCAATTCTCAGTGAAGCGCTTTGGTTTGTTGAAGCGATATTTAGTTCACCGACATAGATCAGCATAGTATTTTTTATTAATAATATAATATATTTATATAGTGTATCATTTACTTGCTTTATATTTTAAAATAACAAAAGGAAAATTTTTAGGAAACAGCACAAATCCTTATAACGTAAATATGTGTTAAAGAGTTATAAAGCTCTGTACCATACCTTGTTTTCATTTAAATTTAATGGTTTTTTTATTAATATAAAACACTTATTTGATAATTATATCATGAATAAAGTTCCCATACAACTGGGAAAACAGGAACAATGAATAAAACAGTAATGAAACTGTAGTTTTAATTAACACTTAAATATCAAGAAGTAGGATGAGTATTTTGGCTAATAATAGTTTTTTAATTAACACTTAAATATCAAGAAGTAGGATGAGTATTTTGGCTAATAATAGTTTTTTAATTAACACTTAAATATCAAGAAGTAGGATGAGTATTTTGGCTAATAATAGTTTTTTAATTAACACTTAAATATCAAGAAGTAGGATGAGTATTTTGGCTAATAATAGTTTTTTAATTAACACTTAAATATCAAGAAGTAGGATGAGTATTTTGGCTAATAATAGTTTTTTAATTAACACTTAAATATCAAGAAGTAGGATGAGTATTTTGGCTAATAATAGTTTTTTAATTAACACTTAAATATCAAGAAGTAGGATGAGTATTTTGGCCAATAATAGTTTTTTAATTAACACTTAAATATCAAGAAGTAGGATGAGTATTTTGGCTAGTAATAGTTTTAATTAACACCTAAATATCAAGAAGTAGGATGAGTATTTTGGCTAATAATAGTTTTAATTAACACTTAAATATCAAGAAGTAGGATGAGTATTTTGGCTGGTAATAGTTTTAATTAAAACTTAAATATGAAGAAGTAGGATGAGTAGTTTGGCTAATAATAGTTTTAATTAACACTTAAATATCAAGAAGTAGGATGAGTATTTTGGCTAATAATAGTTTTTTAATTAACACTTAAATATCAAGAAGTAGGATAAGTAGTTTGGCTGATAATAGTTTTAATTAACACTTAAATATCAAGAAGTAGGATGAGTAGTTTGGCTAATAATAGTTTTAATTAACACTTAATTATCAAGAAGTAGGATGAGTATTTTGGCTAATGATAGTTTTTTAATTAACACTTAAATATCAAGAAGTAGGATGAGTAGTTTGGCTAATAATAGTTTTAATTAACACTTAAATATCAAGAAGTAGGATGAGTATTTTGGCTAATAATAGTTTTTTAATTAAAACTTAAATATGAAGAAGTAGGATGAGTATTTTGGCTAATAATAGTTTTTTAATTAACACTTAAATATCAAGAAGTAGAATGAGTATTTTGGCTAATAATAGTTTTTTAATTAACACTTAAATATCAAGAAGTAGGATGAGTATTTTGGCTAATAATAGTTTTTTAATTAACACTTAAATATCAAGAAGTAGGATGAGTATTTTGGCTAATAATAGTTTTTTAATTAACACTTAAATATCAAGAAGTAGGATGAGTATTTTGGCTAATAATAGTTTTTTAATTAACACTTAAATATCAAGAAGTAGGATGAGTATTTTGGCTAATAATAGTTTTTTAATTAACACTTAAATATCAAGAAGTAGGATGAGTATTTTGGCTAATAATAGTTTTTTAATTAACACTTAAATATCAAGAAGTAGGATGAGTATTTTGGCTAATAATAGTTTTTTAATTAACACTTAAATATCAAGAAGTAGGATGAGTATTTTGGCTAATAATAGTTTTTTAATTAACACTTAAATATCAAGAAGTAGGATGAGTATTTTGGCTAATAATAGTTTTTTTAATTAACACTTAAATATCAAGAAGTAGGATGAGTATTTTGGCTAATAATAGTTTTAATTAAAACTTAAATATCAAGAAGTAGGATGAGTATTTTGGCTAGTAATAGTTTTAATTAACACCTAAATATCAAGAAGTAGGATGAGTATTTTGGCTAATAATAGTTTTAATTAACACTTAAATATCAAGAAGTAGGATGAGTATTTTGGCTGGTAATAGTTTTAATTAAAACTTAAATATGAAGAAGTAGGATGAGTAGTTTGGCTAATAATAGTTTTAATTAACACTTAAATATCAAGAAGTAGGATGAGTATTTTGGCTAATAATAGTTTTTTAATTAACACTTAAATATCAAGAAGTAGGATAAGTAGTTTGGCTGATAATAGTTTTAATTAACACTTAAATATCAAGAAGTAGGATGAGTAGTTTGGCTAATAATAGTTTTAATTAACACTTAATTATCAAGAAGTAGGATGAGTATTTTGGCTAATGATAGTTTTTTAATTAACACTTAAATATCAAGAAGTAGGATGAGTAGTTTGGCTAATAATAGTTTTAATTAACACTTAAATATCAAGAAGTAGGATGAGTATTTTGGCTAATAATAGTTTTTTAACTAAAACTTAAATATGAAGAAGTAGGATGAGTATTTTGGCTAATAATAGTTTTTTAATTAACACTTAAATATCAAGAAGTAGAATGAGTATTTTGGCTAATAATAGTTTTTTAATTAACACTTAAATATCAAGAAGTAGGATGAGTATTTTGGCTAATAATAGTTTTTTAATTAACACTTAAATATCAAGAAGTAGGATGAGTATTTTGGCTAATAATAGTTTTTTAATTAACACTTAAATATCAAGAAGTAGGATGAGTATTTTGGCTAATAATAGTTTTTTAATTAACACTTAAATATCAAGAAGTAGGATGAGTATTTTGGCTAATAATAGTTTTTTAATTAACACTTAAATATCAAGAAGTAGGATGAGTATTTTGGCTAATAATAGTTTTTTAATTAACACTTAAATATCAAGAAGTAGGATGAGTATTTTGGCTAATAATAGTTTTTTTAATTAACACTTAAATATCAAGAAGTAGGATGAGTATTTTGGCTAATAATAGTTTTTTAATTAACACTTAAATATCAAGAAGTAGGATGAGTATTTTGGCTAATAATAGTTTTTTAATTAACACTTAAATATCAAGAAGTAGGATGAGTATTTTGGCCAATAATAGTTTTTTAATTAACACTTAAATATCAAGAAGTAAGATGAGTATTTTGGCTAATAATAGTTTTTTAATTAACACTTAAATATCAAGAAGTAGGATGAGTATTTTGGCTAATAATAGTTTTTTAATTAACTTCCATAACATATTTCCTAGTTGAAAACCCGGAATTTATGGTTCTTTTAAAGTGTCTATTCTAGTTATAATGTAATAGTAAATTACGTAATATGAAAAGTAGTAAGTATTAATAAATTAATGAGGCGTATAAAGACGCTCAGTTTGTGAAAGGATGAGCGTCAACAGGTCGAACATAACATCATTTGTATAGATGAATGCCCGTGGGGAATGAATAGTAAATAGATTGCAGAGTAAGAGGATTTGTTGCATATGGGTTAATTAGATTAAATATTTAATGGTTGCACGTGTTGCAGCTATAGTCTCATATAAGCAACATATTTATTTATTTTGTCTCATTTCTATTAAAGTAAAATTCAAAGTCAGCTGTTTTAAACTTATTTGGTTTAATTACTTATTCGTCATGTTATTACTTCAATTATTGTTTGAGTGGGTGGGCTAATGCTAACCTTCGTGTTTGGGTGGATATGTGGGTCAATACCCTTGTACCTGTATGGGTGGGTGGGTTATTACTGCAATTATTTTTTGAGTGGATGGGCTAATGCTAACCTTCGTAATATGCTCTTTTGAAATACTTAGAATTTTTTTCCTTAGGAGTATTAATTTTGAATAAAAAACGTCAGTCAAGCTGCTCTAAATTAATAGAATATTGTTAATCTTTCATTATTTTTATATAATTGTTTAATCTTTATTATTTTCCCTCATGTAATAGCTGCCATCCCCTTGGTAACTTGTACTTTACATAATTTTCACATATTTTTAATATTAGGATTTGAATTATTTGGTTATCATGTGTGATATTATACATACGTGATAAAATAATTCTTTGGAAACCATAGAGCAAAAATAGTTTTTATACCCCTTCTGAAAATGTTATGGACGTACTTGCTTAAAGTGACATATAAATGGAACTTATTAGATATACCTACTTTTACAACATATTAAATTTTTTTCCATACTAAAAGTTGTTAATACAATTAATTGATGACTTGAAATTCCACCAAAATTTTCCTAAAAACAAAACTTGTAGACAGCAAAGAAAGCTCATTAATGGAAATAGATTATTGGTCTTCCTCAGGGCTCTGTACTCACACCGTTACTTTTTAGTCATTCACTACAGACACCCCTTTATTACCAAGGAGGGGTAGCTATACTGGTGGAATTGCATTTGTTCATTAAATGTAAGCGTTTGAAGATATAACTCAGTAATGATCTAATATTACTTGTAGATTACTTTAGAACTCGGAAGCCAGATCTAAAAACTAAATAAATCAAATTAATATATCTTTACCTAAACAACTGTCTGTCCAAGAAAAAAAATTAAAAAATCTTTTTAGTGGTATTGAAACTAAACACATTAAAACATGCATATTCTTAAATACATTATACATATACTTTTTACAATCAGAATCTCCTTCGTGGAGAAAGTAATTAAAATAAATTAAGATCCCAATAAATAGAGAAATTTTTTTTATCATCATAAGAAACAAATACACAATATTACTTCTTATGAATATGATCATCCCACCCTCCTACAGACGTAGAGTTGTTATACACACGTCCATACATAAATGACTATTATAAATAATCTATTAGCCTAGAAAGTTTATTAATAATTTTTTATTAATGCAATAACATCTAAATTACTAATTAGTTAGTTGCTTACAAAACTGTTATCCAAGGGGCATCACTTATGGTTAAATGTTATTTTTGTTAAAGATTTTATTTGATAATTTTTATTAAACTGTAAAACCCTTTAGAATAACAAATAAGTAAAAAAATTTGATCAACTTCACGTCAAGAACAGATGTTTAGGCGTAAAATATGAATATTGTTTTTATTCCAACCAGGTTTAGGAATACATTCTAATTCCTAAACCTGGTTTTAATAACTACATTATTCATTATTGACCCACCCGCCCACCCATACACGTACGATGGTACTGACCCACCTACCCGCCCCTACACGTCCAGTGGTACTGACCCACCCGTCTGCCCCTAAACGTACAGTGGTACTGACCCACCCACCCGCCTATATACGTACAGTTTCCAATTGTCATTTGTAACTGTCATTTGTACAATGTATACAAATGACATATTTGTATACATTGTAATAGGAATATTTAGGTGATTAGTTCTTATTATATATATATATTTTAATCTTTGTTTGTTTTTGACAAACTGTGGTATATGAATTAAACATTGTTGTGGTGTTTTAATGTTATATTAAAATAGAATAAAACAAAAATTTTATAGTTTTAGACATATTTGGGCTGCTTGATCCCTAAGAAATATGTTGGCACGAATATATTTTTCAAATTCAGGTTTCTATTTATTAGAAACATTTTGTGAGTCAAAAGTGATATTAATACATTTAATATAAGTACAATATTATAATATATAAAATAATTTTAATAAGTACAAGTTGAAACGAAATTAACTATTCTTTAATGTCGTAAAACAAAAGTGTGTATAAATAAACGTAATAAAACTACATCGAGAAATATCATTTTTATTTGAAAAAATCTAGAAAAACACAATTTTGATTTAAAACTGTTCACATCATTGAAGAACAAAGAATGATCAAGTAGTTTAAAGCCACTGTTTTCTACCTGGAACGTTTGAAATGTTCTGAATCCGGTAATAGAAATTGTAGGTACAATTAATTCAATCGCGTCCACAGTGCACGGAAACCCCAAGCACGGAAGTCGCTCTGAGTCATAGACTAACATTAAGTCATAAAACTCAGTGTGCCATAACCTCATTTATGACCGGAATATGTGTAGTATTATACGATGAATAATACATCAAACCTTTACCTACCCACAGAGAAAAAAGAAACAAAGGTTGTGTTGTTGTGGCCGTAGGAAACATTTCATTGGCAGTTATTTATAGATTACAACTAAGTTAACCTTTATAAATGTGTAGTAGTAATTTATCCTGATGTATTTTGGGAGAATAAGGCAGGGACTGACAAGGTGTTGGCCCTAACGTCCTGCCATGCAGTAAATGAGCTGTATTGTTACAAAAGCAGTTAATAAGCCAATGGTAATAAAATACAGTGAATGGTAATAGTAATATTGATACATCACTGTACTCCGAAAATCACACAACAATGAAACGCATTGTTGTGTGATTTAGATTTGTAACTGAATGGCTGTAAAGATATTGTATCTGACCCACTGTTGTAGAGATAATCATCATATTATTGTTAATCATTTGAGATATTATTAATGCTAAAATGTCATTACTTATACGTTATTAATGAATTTTGATTAGCAAGATAGTACTTTTAGCAATGTGATATTACCTGTCATAATAAATTGTACACTTATCTATATATAATTGTATGTATTATGTGGTCTATTATTTCTTCATTTTTATTATAATTTTAAAACTGTACATAAATAACATGACATTTATTTTTCTATGTATCGAAAATGGTTTGAATGTTTAAGTATTGAATCATATATATACTTGTTTAAATTCGTATTTACAGTAGATTATAATTTATACAGTTTTATATGTTTGAACTTATATACAAATATACATATATAAACCATAGTTTATGACTATTTTGAAGCTACCAGGAAAAGGGGTTATATTTTGCGGATCAACAAAGCTAAAATTTAAAAATGCAATATTAATTTTCGAAAATTTAGTTATAAACAAGAATTTTGTACTTTTAACGTTATTTACTTAAAAAATTTAGTTTTCTGGTTTTCAATTTTTATTACTGCCCTTTCTGCCCTTTTATTTTGGTAGCTAGAACTGAAAGCAAATCAATAAATATAGTTTAAAAAAATTTATTGTACTAATAAATAATACTTAATTAAAATCTTAGGATAACAACATCTTAGGAAAACAAATTTTGATCCATATGCAATTCCCATTCATTGTTGTTCTTTGACAGGTTTAACGAAAATGCCAGTAGTAAATTTTTCGTACAAACCTTGAAAATATTTTGTAAAATAAGTCAATACGTATTATAAACAATTAATTTGATTTCGACCATATAAAACTAACATATGATTCAATGTTTGCTCAATTCTGAATTGCTTGAAAGAAGTTACCTTTATTTGAAACAATTTAAAGTACATATTCCATAATGTATTGATTCGAAAAAACTGTTTATAATAATGGTATTTTTAAAATTTGCACTAGGTTTTTAACAAAAAGTCAAAGCAAAGTTACGTATTTTTAAAACTTAAATAAATGCAACTACATCATTTAAGCTTAGATCCTTACAAACCACCAAATATTGGCATTTACTTAAAGAAAATTACTCTTTAATTACTCTGAAGGTGTTAGTAAATCATTTTATACCATCAGCTTCAGACAAGAGGACTTTTGAAATAGTAATGCAAGCTGGCATTCCAATTTCCATATTTGTATAATCAAAACCTTTTTAAAGTTGGTTTAGCCAGAATATGTTAATTATTTAGATTGTGTACTGAAATACACATTTCAATGTAATACAGTACATCTTTTGCAATAATCGACTGCATAAAAAGGACGATTAGTGATTTGGCTACGTTTAGCAGCCAACTGACAATACACTTAACGTACCCTCAAAATCAGATGCAAATTTATATATTACTTACATTAATGTAACAGCCATTTTGGGGCAGTGATTTGGTTGGTTAGTTAGGTCTGCCACTCTGCTGGTTAAACTGTATTAAATCTACATGATACTACACTCCTCCTACTTCAAGACGGAGAAAAAACTGCTATTTTGAGTTACAAAAACATTGAATGAGATATCTGTCTCTGTGGATATAAAAACTCTTTCTTCCTCAATAATTTACTTCACACTACAAACTATATCTCTATGTTGAGACTGTAAAGATATTTTAGTTTTTCAATGAAACATAAAAATACGAAGCTATAAAAGCTTACAAAGATCACTCTTTATACAAACAACCTGCTTTAACGCTCTCTGAGCTTGCCCCAAACTTTAATCCCCTAACAGCCATATATACAGAACTGTGTCCCCTAACCACAGATTAACATTTATGTTAAGGGAATTAAGCTTCAACCTTTTACTTCATCATGGAACTTTAAAAGAGTGGGTTAGGCTATATAAAACAGTAAGTAAACAAAAAATTTACTAAACGTTTGTTTTATTGTTTTTAATTACCTTATTGTTAATGTAGTCACGAGCCACAGACCACGGCTGAGGGCAGAGGTGACACGGGCGCAGCGAGTGATGGTTTTAGTACGCGAAGCTATAGAGGGGAGTGGGGGTTCCATTTCTCCACTGTTGTACCCCTCCAACAGGTGACTGATCTCTTAGTTACCATGCTGCCGGTTGAGCTGCGCTTGCAGTGCCTATATTTGTAGAACATAATAGTCTTAGCCTCGTTTGCTGTTTGTTTATATTTATTACAACGGCCAATCAGAAAGATCGTTTTCATTTTGTAATTTGAATTAAAACCTATTTTTGCTCACATAAAAACAACATATTATGCTGTCTTTGCAAAGTCTCCTCTGGATATAGGCACATTAATTTGCTTATTAATAATAATATGATATAGGTGCAATATATCATAGGCTATTTAATAAACAAATACATAAAAATAAAACGGTAAATGCGTTATTTATTAATTAGTTGGTAATAGTCGGCACTGGTGGCGCAGTGATGTGACCCAGCTACTTGGGGACAAAGTGTTTGGGAGATTGTGGGCGATAGATTCTATGCACGGTTCTCCTAATAATGATACGGCGTCCGCTCAATGGTTGTCATCGACGTACACACTACTAGAGAAGTCTGGAGTGTCCATGTTGAAAGGTAGTCAATGTTCAGATATTGTGTAGGGAAGAGAACTGAGTGTCAGACTTTCAGTTAGCTGAAAATCAGACCAACACTACGTGGTTCGGATTCCACGTAAAGCTGTAGGTACCATAGTAGCCCTGGCTATTGGGCTATTAATAAATATTCCTTTCTGAGCTAAGTTGAAATCAGATAGTAACAATGACTACACTCATCACACTCATTCATTCCTCATATTCGCCGATATCTCTACGATAGGCGTCTTAGAGATGAATAATGAATAATTGTCACAGTTATTAAAAACTACAATTATTTATTTACTAACAAGGTTAAATCAGGCTGCAAACAACATTTTAAGTATCAGATTTAAATCTAATCGGCGGATCCCCTCACTCCATTTAGTCTACTGCGAGCCTCGGTAAACCTCGTGAGCTATACAATGAGTATCCTCTGGTAAATTTTTAATCACTTAACCTAATTTGGATTTTAATTATGCACTCTTTTTTGCCTCCGTATTATCCAAATAAGTAGAATTTGTGAATATAAATAAATTTTTATAATATAAAGAAATCCAATGGACGACATGGATGTTAGTAAATTATAAATGAAGGTACGTTTTATTGCAATACATTTATAGGTATAGAAAAATACTCAAAAAATGTACGTAAGAATCGGAAACCTTAAATTATACCATTAACTATATTAATAATTTTGTCTTTTTCAATCAGTTTTACTGAGTAAAAATATTTCGGTTCAGTTGCCACTAACTTGAAATCCCTAAGGATAAAGTCTCCAGAAGTAAAACTGAACAAAGTTAGGTAGACTTTGCGAGTCCCGAGGCAGAGAGAACATGTCTTTAGTGGGAACTTTAATATTTTCTG
Organism: Stictocephala bisonia; assembly: GCA_035578905.1. Taxonomy (NCBI): domain Eukaryota; kingdom Metazoa; phylum Arthropoda; class Insecta; order Hemiptera; family Membracidae; genus Stictocephala; species Stictocephala bisonia. Next base: position 144,591 of record JAQJVL010001540.1, read on the forward strand.
TTCTTAGATAATTACAACTATTAGTTAAAAAAATCAATTAACAAGCTATACAAACGGATCTTTATGTTTGTGAAGTAATAGAACATTGTATTGTAAAACAAGCTATACAGACGGGTCTTTATGTTTGTATAGTAATAGAACATTGTATTGTAAAACAAGCTATACAGACGGATCTTTATGTTTGTGAAGTAATAGAACATTGCATTGTAAAACAAGCTATACAGACGGATCTTTATGTTTGTATAGTAATAGAACATTGTATTGTAAAACAAGCTATACAGACGGATCTTATGTTTGTATAGTAATATAACATTGTATTGTAAAACAAGCTATACAGACGGATCTTATGTTTGTATAGTAATAGAACATTGTATTGTAAAACAAGCTATACAGACGGATTTTATGTTTGTATAGTAATAGAACATTGTATTGTAAAACAAGCTATACAGACGGATCTTTATGTTTGTATAGTAATAGAACATTGTATTGTAAAACAAGCTATACAGACGGATCTTATGTTTGTATAGTAATAGAACATTGTATTGTAAAACAAGCTATACAGACGGATCTTTATGTTTGTATAGTAATAGAACATTGTATTGTAAAACAATTAAGTTTAATTTTTTTTAAACCCTAATTTATCAATATATTCTAAATGTAATATTTGTTTGTTTGACTCATATAATTTTTTGATTATAAGTCAAACATACAAAAATAGATTATAAAAAAACATACAATAGATGAATTTTTGATCAAACTTAGTCTTAGAATAGATTGCTGCCCGACATAAACATAGTTGAACGAATTTGGAAGAAATTTAGCCAACTTATGTTTATAAATATTTAGAAATGTGGTTCTTCAACCCAGAAAATCTTATTGATTTATTTTTTATCTACGATATCTCGGATAAAAGGTTGAAAAGTTAGAGATAAGAATCCCTCTCTTACACATATACTGGAGACAAACGGCTTAAGTGAGGCTTCGTACCACCACCAGTGACCGGGTAAACGAGTTGCCTGGAAGGACGGGATTGCTCAACGGCCACCCTTCCGAGGAACAGCCACGCTTAATGTTGGTTTATACAGTTATCATGAGATAACGCCGACATTTTTCAGTTAGTATCGTTGGACCTTACACTAATAAACCAGCATTTAATAATAAACTGTATAATTCAACATTGTTAACAGAAACACTTATATGTTATTTATATTTTAGTTTCGTGGATTACCAAATATTATTTTGTTTGTTTTGTTGTGATCAGTTTAAATGGTTAGAGATGAAAGATGAGTAATGAACATCCAAAATAGATGGCGCATGTGTTTGGGGAAACCTTTAAGCAGTCAGTAGTATATCGCTTAGTGTATCTAACTTATACTATAACAAATATATTAAAACATACCTGTTTACTTATTTTAATTTAAGCAATAATTACGATATATAAATTAATATTTGACTTAATTATTTACATCTAAGTTTATTATTTTCAGAAAAAAAGAAAAACTATAAATAATGAAAAGAAACAATATAGCTATACACTCCCATACATTGAACTAAATCTAGTTCCCAGCACAATTTTATATCGAATGTCGTGTACTTGATATTTATGAATAGAGAGTTTAAATTGTGTTTGATAGTAAATTTTATCATTTAAAGAAAAATAAATATATGTTTGAGTTATTTAAATTTGAAATACTTTTATTAAATAGAAAATTATGAGATCTTCCTAGAAATTACTTAATTTTAAGGGGTTCATCGTGGTGACTCCCTTGAATATGAGTTTTGAAACTTAATAAATAATAATATGTCATCAAAATTAGTATATTTATATTTTACATTATGACAATAAGTATTCTTAAAATACTATTTATATTTCAAACAAATTGAATGATTATGTAATTTGCTATTATTGTTAGTAGAAATACCCGTAGAAATTTATTATTTACAATTTTCTAGCAGTGTAAGTAACTATACAAATTTTGGTAAATCAAGTTTATCCTTCAATAGAAAGTGAAATATAAAAGAATAAATCTAAAATGAGAAAGGTGAATAACTGGAAACAGTCACAGATATATTTTTACGTGTTGTAAAAGTTCATTTATATTTCATTTCTACCAACACGTAATATACTTTATAACAATTATTTTAATATAATATGTGTAATTTAAGACGCAAATTGAGTTTAAATTTCATAGCTGATGAAACATTTAATTTATTTTAACATACGTAGTTTGGACTATTCAAAAAGGGAATTATGCATAGTATTTAATTATTTATTTATTAAATATTACTAATTAAATGAGAATTACTACCTCAATAATTATTTTAAAAACACTGTCCCATGAAGTATAAGCGCAGCGTGCTATTACTTGTACGTGTGTTTTATTACGTCCAGGAATGTTTGCAACAGTTAGAACCTCTGCATTAATCTCCCAGAAAGTACAACACAAATTGTGTAAGAGAACAAATGTGTTGAGGAACTACTTTATTGCTTTTACAACGTAAATAATGGCATGATTACATTTTTAACATATTACCTGTTTATTAGTTGTAGAAAGAAAATAGATTACAGTGTGTTTACAAACATTAAGACAACGACATAATTTTATTGTAATTTCCTGTCATTTGTTAGAAAGAAAATGGTATAAATGACTTTGTTTATGTCAACAGTTATATTAATTTATTTATTTTTCTTTTGGATGGGGTTGTCTCGATTCTTGGAATTTCGTGATCACTTGGAATGAACTGTTTTATAATCAGTATCAATATACCAAAGTTTTTATGGTTTTCTAAATTAAAAATTGTATAACAATATAATATTACTGTTTTTTTTCATAAACCTAAATATATTTCGAACAATATATATATACGTCACTCCCATTAAAATAGACACTTAAAATTTAAGTTTTCCCAAATAAAACATTTTTTTATTAGAGATTTAACGGTTATAGTTAGCTCATTTTTATAAAAAAATACCACACTTATAATGAAAGAAAGAAACAATCAATAATACATTTAACTTTCCGAGACAAAACTAGAGATAATCAAAGTGCGCTACACTGTAAAAAGCATAATAATAATACAGCTGGGCAACCGATAATGCAGGATCAGCACACTGTTAGTTTTTATATTTTTACTAATAGTTTCGATATATACTTATTATTTGAGCATAGGTAATGTATAGCACTGTGTGATGTATGTAAAAACAATGTTATTAAAATGTCTGTGTTGTTGTAGGTGTCAAGGTGAATTTTATAGCTTGAAAAACTTGAAGCAGCATAAAATGAAAAAGTCATGATTGAGATGGAAGTTGAAAAGTCATACACATATAACACTAAATCAAAGGAAGACTAAAGATAATTACAAGAACAAAAAAACTAATGTCAGGAATGTTGGTAAAACTGTATTCTCCAACTTGGTAGGACAAAGAAAACGAAGAAAACATTAAAAAATGCATGGCTGTTGACTTCGAAATGAATTGAGAAATCTTATTAACCAACACATAATACACAATATATATTGTTTATTAATAATGTGTTTAGTACAAAAGTACCTTAATATTTGGTAAAGAGAGTCCTACCCAATATTTACGATGTTTTTTATATTAGTCCAATAAACACGTCCTTAGAAATGTCTGGGTGGAAATACAGGTTTTTGACAAAAAACTTTTAAAAAAGGAAAGCAAATTTTTATACTAAAAACTAAATACATAATATTTATGTTATATTAGGTACATCCTACATCCTAAACTTATTCATCATTGTTACATTCATCCTCCATGAAAAAAAAACAGGTTAAGTTAATCGTTACTTTTTATTTAATGTATCGGGTGGTTTGTTGTCACGTACTATTAATTAATTTTAATACATCTGCGATGTAAATGTTTGGAACAAGATCAAAAAGTTAACTTTGTTAACAAATAATAAGGTTAACGTACCTTTTGTCGTCTTCAGCTACAAAATCTTCTTAATTGGATTACCGGTTTCAGAGTAAAAACTCCATGTTCACATCCATTGTACCTTGTCAAAAGTCACATCAAAACATCATACAAAAATTAAAGATTTACAAAAAATAATAAAACATATGATAACATTGCCGGTTGGTTGATGGTTAGATCCGGATTGAGCGTGCAGCTGGAACGATGTTATCCAATGGTTACTTGACTTTGAATAATTTTATTTCTATCTGGCCGTCTGTCTTCTTTCATCGGTTGATGCAAATTTGTAATCCGATCAAATAAAATATTTGTAGAGAATTTTGATTTTTCATAAGCACAGTATTTGGGTTACTTTTTATGGCTTTATATATTTCATAATTTTCAAGAGTATTCATTGTCGCTCCTTTATTACATTTATGGAGAATATCTAGGTTGGTGTGAATGTCCTTAATGTTATGATTGTTGTTAACTAAATGTTCAGCAAAACGAGAAGTTTGAGGCTTATTAACGTTCTTGGGTAGGTGTTCATTGAAACGCTTTGTGAAAGAACGGCCTGTTTGTCCTATATACAGTAAATATTCGGACAATCTGAACATTTGATTTTATATACGCCAGTGGTATCTAAGGCAGTAGGATTTGGTTTATTTCGGATATTTAATAGTTTTCCAATTTTATTAGATGTTTTACAAGATAAAGTGACATTTTCTTTTTTTAGTTGTGATTTCAGAGTGAAATATAAATTTTCTCCATATTCTATTGATGTGTACTTTTTCTTGGGTTTTTCTGAAGGAGCGAGAAATTTTTTATTTTTAAATTTACTAACTAGGTCATCAACCATTTTTATGTTATAACCATTATGCACCGCTATGTATTTTATAATATTTAACTCTTTGGCATAATCGTCTGTGGTAAGTGGAACTTTCAATAATCTGTAAACCATACTTCTGTATGCTGATAATTTATGTGAATGAGGATGGTATGACGAGGCATGGATTGTATGGTCGGTGGTTGTTGGCTTTCTGTATATGGAGTATGTAATAGCTTTATTGTGTTTCTTTAAGGTAAGGTCAAGGAAGTTTAAACTATTGTTATCTTCAGTTTCAATGGTGAATTTTAAGTTTTGGGAAAAGTCATTAAGATATTTATTGAATAAGTCTAGTTGCCTTTTATTTCCTTTAAAAATGACTATTGTATCATCTACATATCGGCGGTAAAATGAAATATTATTCAAAAATTTGTTAGTCTCAGAAAAAATATGTTTATTCTCAAAGTCGTTCAGATATATTTCAGATAAGATACTTGAGAGAGGGGATCCCATGGCCAGACCATTGTTTTGAAAGTAGTATTTATTACCAAATTGAAAATAATTCTGGTTCAAAACTATTTCTAGTAGATTTATAATTTCATCTATGGCATCATGGCTTAGTTTGGAGTTGGAAAGCAAATTTCTTGTTGTTATTTCTAATGTCAAAGCTATTGGTACATTTGTATATAGGTTGGTGATATCAAATGATGCCAAGGTGTGATATGGTTCAATAACTAGGTTTTTTGTAACATCAATAAGTTCTAGACTGTTATTTAGACTGTAGTTCTTGGGGAAAGTAATATTATTTCTCAAAATTTTGTCTAATTTTTTGCTTAATTTGTAAGACGGAGCAGTTGTAAAATTGACATGTGGTCTGTTGGGTACGTCTGCTTTGTGGATTTTTGGTTGGCCTGTGTGGGTGGGGGGTTTGGGATCTATCTTAACTTTGTTTTTGAAAGTTTGTTTTTTGTTTTGTTGTTAATGATGGAGTATCAGATGAGGGAGACAAAGGTAGATGGACATTGGCCATCATTACGTGAAAATTACCAATCACGACGTTTCAATTTGGTAAAACCCAAACCTTTTTTAAGTGCTAAAAACTAAATTACATCTACACAAACATGTTATAAAACTACATTCTTAAACTAATCTACTTTAATAACTATCTACATTTTAAACCTAGATCATAGAATGGGGTACAACAAAATGAACTTCTACTAAATATAAAAATGTTAACAGGGTTAAATTAATATGACCATTTAGGCACTGCCCAGGTCACGATATCAACGAAAAAAAATGTTAAAACACAATTAAATTAATTTTCAGATCAGACTGAAATAATATTACATCAACTAATCATAAATAAAATAAATATATGGTACCTGAAAAACAATATTTTTTTAAAATAACGTTAAACATGCACAAAAAATGATATATCCCAGCTTCATGTGCTAAAGGTTGTCAGTTCGATCCCAATCAGAGTCATAATACATTTTGAGAAGGATCAGCTGATAACCACCGGCTGTTCATTTGTCATTGGGCTATTAATTAATGACACTTTCTAAGGAATAGTCGGCCTTAGTTTATAACAATGACTACATTCGCTCATCAACACTCATCACACTCATTCGAAATCCATATTCACCCATATCTTGACGATCGGCGTCTTATGAATAAATAAAATAAAATAAAACAAGTTGTATAGTAATAAAAATAAAAATTTTAAGTAATCTCCTGTCACGAAGCTAAATCCAATCAAAAGGAGGGGGGGGGGGAGTGTTGTTCACTTCCACAGCAAATCTTTAAAGCTGTACGTACGTATTGGGTAGTTCTTAAGGAGCATCAAATATCCCAACGATATTTATTCATGGCCAACGTATACTAGCTCTACTAACTTATTCCATTTTTTTGTCCAATAAATATAATATTATTCTTTATATGAATAATTTTAAGTCATTTTCGTGTTCAGAAGAAAAAAAAAAAAAAACGACATGAGAATGTTGTAGACATCTTATCCAACGATAGATTGAAAAGAAATATGGATTGTTTTTGGTATAATTGTGGTTTGTTTTAATTTGTTTGTTAAAAATCGGCATTCCGCTTCAATTCTTTATTGATTAAATTTTTCTAGGGTGAATTTTTACAATCTGAAAAAACATGAAAATTGGATGAGACTCCCATATTATTTTGTTTTATATGAAATAAACCAATTAAAAGTTTACTCTAAGGGAATGGTTCCAAACTCATGAAAGGACAGGGGATGTCAGTTGAGAGCTGCCGTGAGTCACGTGATGTCTACCTCTCTTCTCTGTGGCTATGGGAAAGAATTGTGAGGGTTTGTCACAGTTATTGTTTGATAATTATATAAATGGCAACATAGCATAATAAACTATATGAGTAGTAGGTTATGAATTAAATCATATTTACATTAGAATTACCATTATGAATGTCACAAATAAACTAAATTAGTCAGTTTTACAGGCTTTATTTTTGACTAAAGTTGCTTTGAACCAAATGAAAATACTTTTCTGTGGTTTATCAAAAAGTCATGAAAGTGATTTTTGTCTCTATAGCTCTAGTGCAAGTGTTTCATTACAGTCCACGCAACGATGTAATCGATGAATATTAACGCCATATCTTTAACCCATCTACTTGGTGAAAAAGTGTTGAGGAGATTGTAGGTGATAGCCTCTATACCCCGGTTCTCTTAATACCAACATGGTGCCCGCTGAATGGTTGCCATCGATGTCAACACTAGTAGAGAAGTCTTAGGTATCCATATTGGATGGTAGTCAAGGTTCAGATGTTGTGTAGAGAAGATAACTGAGTTTCAAGCTTGTCAATTAGCTTAAAATCAGATCAACACTATGTGATTCGGATTCCACGTATCTTTAGTTGCCAGGTACTTTAGTTGCCCTGGCTGTTGGGCAATTAGTAAATAATTCTTTCTTAGGAGCAGTCAACCATGGTTAGTAATAATGACTACACTCGTTCATCTTCACTCATCACGCTTATTCAAACCTCATATTCACCCATATCATGACGATCGGTGTTTTATTGTCAGTAAATAATATTTGTGATCACCCAAAGATCAGCAATTATCTAATATGTCAAAATCTTATAATCTATGCGTTAGATTAGATAAGTAATATTAAAAAAAAATATATTATAGCAAACCATAAATATATTAGTTTGGAATTTTAAAACAGCACCAACAAAGCCAAGTTATACGTAACTAGTTTCGTGCCCAGAGGCAATTGGTTTAATCTGATTGCCGTCAGCGCCACTTGACTGTTGTTCGTAAAAGGCAATTTCCAGCGATTAAGGCAGTGTTCAACTTCCTAGTTGTGGAGGTTAAGGATTGTGTTGGGTACAACACAATGTATTTGGAGCCATGTTTGACCTGAAATATCAGATTGAAGCATAAAATGAGCTTATAATAACAGTTCAGGTCACGTGTGATATGGATCTTATTAAATATTAGGAAAGGACAAACAATTAGAACGATAATCCTGCTTACATAACAAGTATGAATATTGTATTGAAATAACTTTATATTTTATTATGAGCTATAACCAAATGTCTGGTAGTGTCTAGTTGTGTACTAGTATTAAGGTCTGATGTATAACAATGAAAGGAATCGTTGAATAAGAGTCATTTCATTACATTTAGTAATACAATGCATAAATGTATTGACTGAACAATTAGTCTGTAAGCACGGCAGCGTTGCTACCAACTGTATTAATAACACATATTACAATAATAAACATCAGCTGATAGTAATAATAAATATCACGTATAACTTCTTCAAAACAACTGTTTGTGTAGGGCAATGATTTCATAAAAGAGCCCCCTCTTCACTTCTTATCTATGTCCAGCTGTCACTAGCCTTGAACACAGACAATAATACAATGAATTTATTGAACCAATCAACAATATCAGATTATTACAGGCTACATCAGTACTACAGCTAAGAGTTTACAAGTTACATGTAAAAAAATGAAGAAAAAAACAGAAAAGTCAAACCATGTGGCAAAACTATGTTCATAAACAGCATTTCAAGCAAGTACATGGACAAGGAAACAAGTAAGCAGAAGCGACTTACATTAACAAACCAATAGGTCAGAAAATTCATTAATCTTGTACGTCGGATTTTGTACTAGCCAAGACAAGATGATGTTTTAAAAACTTTTCTTTCACAGGTTTCTTACTTCACTAGCTAAGTGATTAAAAAAACGTATCCCTGAAACAGGAGAAGGCTTGTCTTTTTTATCTGTCCTTGACCTGGGTATTACATGTTATGTGCTGAACCTAGTATCATGATTGTCAAGAATAATTGTCCAGTCATCACATTGGTAGTGATGTATAATTAATAAGTGTCCTTAGTCAGTGGTTTTGACTAAAATTTTCCCGAAGTTATCACAAATTAATGATGTAAAGCAACTTCGGACGTGGCTGTCCCTTGGATGGGTGACCGTCTCAGCGATTCCGTGCCTGCACGCAGCCCAAGGATACTAGCCTTGCACGCAGCCCACCTGCCCGGTCACTAGTGGTGGTTCGGAAGTTACGTGAACCCCCCCCCCCAGGTTAAGTGTTAGAGAGGGCTTCTTAGTCTTAAATTCACCGTATAGATCAAGACTTTCTTTACCTTTTAATTAAATAAACTGTTGAAATACTTCGATGTTTTGATTTCGGAGATCAATATAATTTAAAATATTTAGAAGCCTAACGAGCCAAAATATGATTTTACTTTACTGTTATAAATTATCTATTGGTAAACAAGTTTACTTTGTGTAATTAATTTTCGATACTTTGTGTAAAAACACGTAGGTACGAATAGATCATTGAGAAAACTAGTCTCTTGCTCAAACTAAAAAGGGAAACTGCCTAAAATAATAGAAGCATTAACATTATGTAATGGACATTAGATTAACTATAAACATCTTTTATTTATTTTTAATTTACTAATTAGACCAATTGAAAAAATATAGGTGAATTACAAATACGTATGGTGAGTGCATATTAACTATAGTAGACATTGTTACTACTCAAGACTGACCGAAACTTACAGCAGATTTGTATTAATAGCATAATTGAAAGGATAACGTAAGGACCTAAATATTTACGTGGAATCTGTACCACGTAGTATTGGTCTGATTTTGAACAAATTGACAATCCCGATACTCAGTTCTCTACCTTGAACAAACCTTGAATTCTGTAAATAATCTTAAGGAGACTCATCAGAGCTCTCATGATGGCCTACGTCAATGGTAACCATTGATTGGTCATCATGTCATTGGTAATAGGACTAGAACTGAAATCATTGTGTACGATCTCCTAAAAACTTCACCCCTTAGTAGCTGGATTACAGCAGTACGCCACAGTTCAGGTAAGTCAAATCACAAAAAAGATAACCACTAGTATTGCAATTAAAGTTCAAGTAACAAATCACTTTGAGAGTACAGTAATTATGGGTCGTGTAAGGAGTGTTTGCATGTAGTAATTAAATATACACGCGACATATCCTTGATACACAGTGATGAGACGTGGATTTAAGGATATAACTATTGTAATCTAGTTTCAATAGTAGAAGAAATTTCTTGTAAATTATTTTTTGGATGTAACTTTGCTTCTTTAGACATTTTATTAAATGAAAAAAAGAAAAAAACAATATTGTTGTTATCAATCCTATAATACAAGTGTTAGCAAAAATAGTACCCATGAAAGTTATATTTTGGATTATGTCACTAGTAACTTTGAATATAGAATTATGTGTTTATTTTATTTTCTTAAACTCCATGGTAATATTAAAAAAAAATAAAAATACAAATTAACTCAATTAACACTTTCGGTCAATATATGAAGTTTTGAGTACATGTGCACATTTTAGCGTGTCTGATTGACTTAAATAATAACAACCTTTTTTTATAATTTGAAAGGTATTTTTAAATATATCTTCAGAATTTTTTAATATAATTCAGGGCCTATAATATTTAGGAAAAATAACATTTCATAAAATAACTTTTTTCATGTATCTCATAAGTTTTACCGTTGGATATGTTAAATCTTCAAAACCAAAGATGAGCCTTCTCTTGACCGACTAACCACCTCACTTGAACGAAATGTTTTTATAGATTTTTTTGAGTACAAGAGATTTAACTATAACTAAATTATAAAATGGTTTATGAGAATGTTTTGTTAATTAATACAATTTTACTTAAGATACACGTGTCATATATTTATATTGGATTTTTATGTTGTAAATGATAATTAAATTGATTCATAATTGTAAATAATTCGTTACAAATAAAGTAACATTTATATATGATATAACAACTTACTTAGTTATTAGAGGCATTCTGTACGATTGTTTGCCTTTAAAACGTGTTTAGCATACCGTTTCAGTTTTATCATATGCTCAGATGGGTCTTAAAAAGGTATACGAGATTCAAATTAAGGGTCTTAGAAAAAACAGAAAATTGTACTTAAATGGTTTCTAAACAATGAACTTGGTCACACTGAAAACGTGATCTTATTTATGTTAGTGATAAGAGATATATATCATTATAAAACAAGAGATTGTATATATTTCGTGAAGATTTACTGAAATATATTTTTTATCTATCAATAATAAGATAAAAACTCAATAAAAAATAGGTAAAAAAGTTTCACTTAACTTTTTAAATATCAGTATTTAAAACTTATTTATAATTTATATTGTTGTAGTAATAGTAAATTATTCCTGAATTGAATTACATTTATCGTAGTGATATTGTAGAAAATTAAAATTTACTACTCAATATAAATTATACGTTTTTTATGTGTATAATAAAAAACATTTTTTTCTAGTTTTGACATAAAAGTGATTTAATAACATAAAATAACTGTTCTGATATGTTCCATTATTTAGACAAAGGAAGTGCTTTAAGTGTGTGGACCGGTTAGGCGATTGTCGCAAAAAGAGGATGAAATAACAGATGATTCCATTGATAAATGAGCTAAAAGGGGAGAAAATGCACATTAAGAACGTGTAGGGATATTTATATTGATTAGTTGGGTTTATTGCTAGTAAAGAACAGTTCAATATTATCTTTATTTGGGTGTATTTTTTTTCAAAAATTAGTGTTAAATATTGATTTGACATTGCCCTACTGATAGTGCAATAAAAAAACTGAAATTTCAAGTCTTAAATTTACCTCAAACTATATTATACTACATTCAAACAGTCATAATATTTTAAATCTATAATGCTTTTTATCCATGTTAGTATTGGTTTGATTTATGAACATATGAGAAATATTTGTCTTGGCAATAAGAATAATACTTTACATTTTAAAAGTACGTCTTTTTATTTGTTAGCAGATATCATTACATTTGTATTCCTAATTTAACACGATGTTTGTTGAATCTAGAGACATCGCCATACATTAAAGCCAGTGCTGTGATTATGCTTTGAGTTAGCACTCAATGATTCAATTGGTAAACTGTTTGTGAAGCTAAAGTTGGAGTGGAAGCTAGTTAATTCACCAGTCTAACTCCCACAGTCTGTCTTGTTAATGAATTATTCCCTTTCAGGGGATTTGAACGGTCTGGCTTATGAAGAGTTTAATGTGCATTATACAATTTAATTATTTCTTCGTGAATATATTTTGATTATTAGAGTGACAATAGTAAAACCTGAAACGTATAAGCCCGCTCATTAAATGTATATTGGCTTATACTTTTAAATGACAACATTTTCTATCAATTTAATAAACATATATTTACTAGTAAAACAAACCAAAAACAAATGCGAAATATAAATAAACGTCTTGAGCCAAAACGTACTAAACTATGATAGGATAACTGACAACAATGGACCTGACATTAATGACTGTAATTTAATATGAGCAATTCTTATTTTCATCAATTTTATAAAATTGATAAGTTCGATTCAAAAATTATTTTATAAGATACAATTTTAAAATCTTTAAGGTTTTCTCTTGAGTAACCCCTATTAAAATTAAGTAACCCCTATTAAAATTAGGCCACAGACTTTCTTATTAACTATTAAATATATTAAAAATAAATGTAGGTTTAAAACATATATATATATACTTTTAATAAAAATTCCGTTTGCCTTTACATTCTACCAATTTTTCCACTGGCCAATGAAATGACGGAATGGACACTTTGAAGAACTACCTGTCCAAACTCATGGATAAACAATTTAAAGCATATCATATTATACCAAGTGAAGTTTGGGTTAAGAAGAGATCTCTTAGTTATTAAAAGAAACCTTTATTTATTTATTAATTTTTTTATTTCATACATTTATTTTTTCATTAATTTGTGTTCAAAATCTAGGCCTCACTAAGTTATACAAAACTTGTCGGCGAGGTCCTATATTAAAAAAAGAATATAAAAAACTTAATACAGATAATACATGTTTTTTATTTTCATGTTTATAGTAATTATCAACATTGGGCGGTTTAGGGCAGGCACCTAACTTTAAATATAAAATCCTCATGGAGCCATGAGGAGTTGAACGAAAATCCTCATTGTAATCCTAGTTCAAGGGAAATTAATTGCCGCAAACCGGACTTTTGAAAGATTTATCCTTTCCAGAGAAGTGGTCATTTTAATTTCAAAGTAACTAATTTAAAAAATATTATTTCTCCACTATTTAATGGTTTCAAGAAAACTATTCTAATAAAAAATCATACTTTATGACCCACAATCAGTAAAAATATTCAATTATCAAAATATCTATGGAAACAAATTACGTTGCCGTAAAAGTTTTTCGCTATTTATTTTCCACCCTTATAATGTAATGCCATTTCAGCCAGGTGGCCTATATTTCCTAAAAATAAGTAGGAAGAAAGTACATTAATTTTATCACAGTAAATTTTTATAAGAGTTATAAAAATAAAATTAATACGAAACTCTATATATTTAAGGTTTGTGTTTTTAGTGGTAGGCCTACAAGTTTAAAAAATAAAGTCTTAACAATTATGCAATGAAAATGAAGACATCAAGAAAACCAGTATGTATTAACTCTTTTTACTGAACGATTATGAAAAGTTAAACATGCACATAAAAAACCACATAAATAAAAGCAATAGAGAGATAATTAACAAATGAGTCCTGTAAAATCAAAACAAGATACATCACTATTTTGTCCACTTTGAGATAACAGCTGATTTTATAAGTTTTTGATGCCCTCTTTCCAGCTGTAAATAAATCAAGTTTCAAAACACAACACATCATGCTGTTTTTAAATGGTGAATCTGACAGTTGGTTTCAAAACACGACAAGTACAAAAGTTAGTTTCATAACAAGACACATCTCTGAGAGTCTACTGCGCAGCGATCTGCGCATCACCTGTCTCACAGCTGGACAGATTCAGTCATCCAGTACGTCCGTCATTGTCCTGTTGATAGTTAGTTTTGCTGTCGTTTGATTATAATGTTTTAATTAATTATTTTGTTAAAGTTGTAAGTTTTTGTTTATTATACTTTTTGCGATGGAGTGCTTTCCTAGTGAGTGTCCAGACAGTGCTAGAAAACGGCGAAGGAATATTGATTCATGGCAAACATCGAAAATGAAGAAACAAAGGTAGGCTAGTTCTTAGGTTATGTTAGGTTAGGTTATGACATTTACGTTAATAATTTCGCTTTAACATTAATTCAAGAATTTTAGGTGTCTCTTATAATGTTCAATTTAGTTTCTCTGCCCTACTTCTTGAGTCGTCTGGTAAATATAATTTAGGTAGGATAATGGAGTATTTTACTAATTACTAACTTCAAAGTTACAATTCCCAATGGGTTTTCAGATATGCTGCTCCCGGACCTCCCAAACCAATAGTATGCTGCCATAAAAAGGATGGAACCTATAAGTGCAATGACTTATCTATTGATGATCAAAAAACATTTCATGGGAAATTTTATAGTCCTGGTAAAACATCTGAATTAAAAGTAAAACAAGATTGTTTCATTTTAAAGTACACAGATTGTACTGTACCAAAAACGACTAGATTACTAGATAATAGTCGAGGAGCAAAGTCAATGTCCGTGAAGTATTTCATTTATAAACGTTCAACAAGAGAGCGTGTTCAAGTATGCCAAAAGGTGTTCTTGGACACTCTTAGACTTTCACGAACACGTGTGATCGGAGTTGTATCAAGATTTTTTTAAACTAGCCAAATGCCAAGAGAAACCAGGGGTGGGGACAGGAAGCTTACTCTTTATCAAGCAAAGAAACAGTCAATCGTAAGTTTCATAAAGAAGTTTAAAGTCATTGAAGGACATTATTGCCGAAGCAAAACTAATTGTAGAGTCTACTTAAGTTCTGGTCTAAATATTAGAAAAATTTGGAGGCTATATAATGAGAATGAAGCAGATGAGGCATTAAAAGTTAAGGAATCTTATTTTCGCTACGTATTTACACGCAACTTTAACATTGGGTTCGGAACTCCAGGGACAGACGAATGTTCCACTTGCCTGTCCTTAACTGAGAAAATAAAATATGCTCAAAATGACACACAGAAACACTCTTTTATGGCAGAGAAAAGAGTGCATAAACTAAAAGCTAAGGCATTTTATACTCTTTTAAAAGAAGAGAGGGATGACCTATTGACTATGAGTTTTGATTGTCAAAAAAACCAAGTTTTACCTCGTGTACAAGATCAAAGTACATATTATTCACGCCAGATTTATAAATACAACCTAACATGCGTTGTAGGCCACTCTAAAGTTAAGCTAACCAAGGACAACGTGTTTGCATATCATTGGCAAGAAAACGAGCACAACAAAAGCCCAAATGAAATTTGCTCAGCTGTGTATGACTGTCTTTGCAGACTTGATATCCTAGAAAATATTAAAGTTCTTCGTCTGGCCTCTGACGGCTGTGGAGGCCAGAATAAAAATAATTTTATGATGGGTATGCTGGGAAAATGGCTTTTAACAAAATGTCCAAAAAATGTGAAATACATTGAATATATTTTTCCTATAGTCGGGCATTCCTTCCTACCCTCAAACAGAGTATTCGGAATGATTGAGAAAGAAATAAAAAAACAGTACAATTATCACTCCTGAAGAGTACACAAATATTTTTTCAAAGTTTGCCACTACAGTATCCTTGACTGATAAGAACTATAATTGGAAGGATTCTGTAGCACACGTTTTGCGTCCTCCAGGCCAATGGCATCTGAAATTTAACCCCACAAAACGTTTCTACTTGAAGAGAACTAAAAAAGGACACGATGTAAAGGTAAGAGGTGAAGTACATTATCATGCTGATTTTGGTACTTACCAAAGAATTTGCAAAGCAGGGAAAAAGTTTAAACATATACAATTCCCAGCGCAAATTACTCCAGGAGTTCCTCTGGCAGAAGCTAAGGTACGGGACGTGTCAAAGTTATTGTCAAAACACTTTGGAGATGACTGGAGGTCATTGGAGATTTTGTCCTTCTACAGGAATGTTGAACAAAATAATAATAGACCTATGGAACAAAACGCAGCTGACGAGGAAAACATTGTCAACTGTGACCATGATTGCCAAGATAGTGACTTAGTAGTGTAGACTTTTGCTCCATTTAAAATATCAAAACATAAGTACTGCAACTTTACAATGTTTAAAATTCTTCTTTTTTACTTTTATAATAAAACTAACTTTTTTAATAAATGTTATCGTGTTTCATTTTCAAAACCAGATATATCAAAAACCCTTCAGTTTCAAAACAAGATACATCCAAAATGTAAGTTGCAAAACAAGATACATCAACATATTTTAAAACAAAATAAGACACATCAAAAACTAAAACGCTTTTAAACTCTAAAATGAAAATATGAAAATGATTGTAACTGTACTAAAACATTCAACTATGTCACTACCAACTACAGGAAAATTATTTCATACACATGTATATAAACAAAAGTTTTATTAACGTTTTTGTGATTCCTGAAAAATTTAGTTTTAGTGATGTGTCTTGTTTTGGTACCAGACGACTCAAATAACATTTGTCTGTTATGTAAAAAATGCGTGACTTCCTGTGAAAAGAAAGTTTCATTTTGGAGTACAGCGAAGACTCGGATTATCCTGTAAAAGCCAGAGCAATTTAACAGTGGCATGACTGTAATGAGTAAACCGTGCGCACCTCTTTAGCTTTGTGTAAAAATGTATTGTTCCACTGATTGAAAAACGTCGGATTTCCTAAACAACACTCTATTTTTCAGTTTCTATACTTGTTTGGGTGATCTCTTCTAAACGAGCATGTGGATGAAAAATAGCGGATATGTTCTCCCAAATTATTTTACCAAAATATTACCTTACTGCAGCTTCTATTTTTATTTGTTTTGTAGTACGTATTTGTTTTCATGGATTAGTAAATTTATATTCAATGAAAAACCGTGCTTTGCATTAAGCTGCAATGTATTAAAATATTCTTTATACTCGTATTCGATGTTGTGTTTTTAAGTAGTTTTGGCCTATTCATACTTTAAACAAATAAAAATAACTAAATGTATATATGCTTAACAATTTATTTTTATTTCAGATTACGACCACAGAGATATGAGTGTATGGATGTATTGAGTGTAGATAACTCATACTCGGCCAAATAATAAAAATCAACTAGTCCATATAAAAGGACAATTATTTTAAACCCTTTACCTAGATAATTTAAGAATTTTAACCACGTATTATTTTTTTAAAATTTTACTTATTGACAAGTCTTTTATTCATATCTCCTACAAAATGTCTGAACCGTAGCCACCACTCAATACGGATCACTGATGGAACGTTGAGCTAACGCCGATATGGCATTAGGAGAGTTCTATTTCGTAGGCTTAAGCGGCCAGTGTCATTACAAATAAACAAAGCCTTCCGGTAACGACCGCGTCAAGGTGGTATATACATTATCAGCAAACGTTTCGCCCATGCTGCGATTCGGCGTTCTCAGTGGTATCGCTGAGACTGAAGTGGCGAAGTGGCAATACAGTCCCTCGGCTATGTAGTCAAAACTTGTTAAATCGTTTCTGCACGAGAGATTTTTTTATGTCTATCAGCTTTTTGAAGGCACCCAACTACGTACGTACGGTGGTATTGTAAACAATATAACTAAGCCATATACTTTCAAAAGTCAAACTAAAATGATGGCCTAATTATCCACGATCAAATTTCTCAATTTTAACTCTAAAAATTATATATGTAACAAAACAATATTTAAAATATGTATGCTCAACCAACTCATTGTGGACCAAAATATTAGGCAAATAAAACTAACTTTGACTGTATTCAGTGAAACAATGTGTTTTAAACTTACAATGTCATTTCAGTTCGATGTAAAGTAGCGTATGACGAGACTTGGGCAATGAAACTTATCTCTAAGATTACTTCCAGTACTCCAAGAGGCTCTCCCCCGCCCCATAAATTGTAATTTTACTGCTCATCAGTTGGCTTATAAGATAACAGTTTTAGTGGGCGTTAAAGTTTTATACTTCTGATAAGTAACAATAATTTGTACACATAATGCGTTCGCATTTATTAAAATTTTACTTATAAATAAAAATGTTTGATGGTGATATCCTCACATTTTATTGTTATGTACTTGTTATTTAAATAGTTAGGCTGCTCAGTAAATAATACATTATTTTCCTATTAGAAATATTAATTAAAACTATTTTGTTTGACAGGAGTTGACTGGAAAGAAAACGGGGATCGATCATGAAGTTGTGTACTTCAGTTATAAATATAAAGAACATCCCGAGGTATTTATGTATATAACAGTAAAAACAACATTGCACTCAGTATACCCGCAAATTTAAGATATTTGTAAGTTATTGTCTAAAATACTTAATTTGTAGCACAAGTAACAGCGCTATTTGAGCGTTGATTTATGCAGTTTATTAAATAAATTGTAAAATATATTAATAAGACATTTTAAATACACCTGCTAGTCACGCATTTCCATAAATCTTTGTTGTTATACGAGATAGTGAATAAGATGTGGAAAGTTGAAAGTTAATGGATGTCATATTTTACCAGAACATTTGAAGGCTAACAACCTTCTCTAACACTTAACGTGGAGACCATCGCCTTAACAGTGACTTCCAAACCACCACCAGTGACCGGGCAGACAGGATGAAGACGGGTGGCCTAGCTGATCACCCATCTAAGGAACAGCCACGCTCGATGTTGCTTGACGTCATTATCCGGCTATAACGTCGGAACCCCCTGGTCAAGGTCACTGGCAAAGTCTAATAATAGTCTTGAGTGATATTTATCACTAAAAAAATCACAATAGAAGTAAAAAGTGTAGTATTTAATGCAATTATATTACCAGAATATAAAGCTTCTGTATATTCATATATGACGTACTTGATAAACCGGTTTACTACGTACGGATAAACTAAATCAACCCTTCACACTTCAACAGTTAACAAGGTAATAAAATATTCCCTTTCCCTCGGAAGATAAACCCTTGTACATTATTTAACACTCTTAGAGAGAACGGGAACGCATGTATATTTGATTTATAAGGATACGTATATTTAAAGGTGGAATTTATCATTTTATCTAGAAAATGTGAGTTAGTTATAATATTTTAAACACTATTTATTTATTTAATTTTTTACTTATATATCTTCTGTAGTTGTTGATTAAATAAAATTTACTTATTTAACTGTTGATCTTATTTAATTTGAGCTTAGACTGCGTTAAACGTATACTTAATTTTCCTTTTGAGATTTGTGAAAGCTAGTCAACATTTGTTATTTGTGAATATCTTTTTTCATTATTCATTTCTAAGACGCCGATCGTAGAGGTATGGGCGAATATAAGGGGTGAATGAGTGCGATGAGTGTAGATGAACGAGTGTAGTCATTGTTACCATCTGAGTTCAGCTTAGTTCAGAAAGAACTATTCATTAGTAGCCCAATAGCCAGGGGTAACTATGAGACCTACAAGTTTTCGTGGAATCCGAACCACGTAGTGTTGGTCTGATTTTCAGCTAACCGACAAGTCTGACACTCAGTTTTCTTCCCTACACAACACCTGAACCTTGACTACCATTCAACATGGTTAATCCACATTTAACTAACACTTACCTGTACGTGTATGGATAGGCGGGTGGGTCAATACCACTGTACGTGTATGGATGGGCGGGTGGGTCAATAACACTGTACGTGTATGGATGGGCGGGTGGGTCAATACCACTGTACGTGTATGGATGGGCGGGTGGGTCAATACCACTGTACGTGTATGGATGGGCGGGTGGGTCAATACCACTGTACGTGTATGGATGGACGGGTGGGTCAATACCACTGTACGTGTATGGATGGGCGAGTGGGTCAATACCACTGTACGTGTATGGATGGACGGGTGGGTCAATACCACTGTACGTGTATGGATGGGTGGGTGGGTTAATTAATCCTACTGAAAGTGATTAAATTGGTTCATTTTGTGATACTTTTGACTCACTAGACTCAAACAAACTTCTATTATCTATCTTTACAAATGAAAAAATAATTTTGTCTTTACACTACCTAGTATTTTGTAAATTTTACATATTTACACGTTCCTTTAACTCAGAGAATTCAAAGCAAGCCTAATATAAAGTTCCGTCTGCCATTGTTCACTTTTCATTGGATGACAAGAACACAGTTTCTTATAAAACTTCATAACTCTGAACAGGCCGAGCAGGTTCACAATGGGGAGTTCACTTAAACGTGTATCCATCCATCCAATGTTAAAGTGATTGGTATATATCTCTTACTGAAACTGAAAAATAACGATGCGTATGATGAAGGGGAATGTTGATCGTTTGCGTACATTTGACCAAATTGGCCATTTATTTACTGCAGTTTTCTGGATAGTTGATGTTGGTCAATTGCATATGTACAACGGCCCAACATTTAAAATATACAGGAGTTTTAAAAACAAAGAAATAAGTTGCTGACCTAAACCTGTTCAAATAAAGATAAAGCCAAAGAGGTATTACAGTGTATTTTTGGAAGAGTCACACCCTCAATAAGAGCTGTAGAAACTAGTAACTTTTGTCAGGATATGATAGAAAATTGTGTTATTTGCTTCTCCCATGGATTGGGGTATTGCCAAGAGTAACTTGGAGGGTATTTTATACACCTACTGCATCTGTAAGAACCTACTTTTAAATTTCAGTACTATACATTCATTTCATTTCTAAATAAAATAAGAAAGGTTATAATGATATGCATACAACTTTGATATACCACCGTTTCGGATAGAGTAATCTCTTTTAATACATAATTTTTGGTACATTATTCAATCCACACTACTATTAGCAACTAAGAATTTATTTTGACTCCTTGTGAGTGCTGTCCTTATTGAAATAAAAACATGATAATCACTCACAAAAGTACATCCTTAAAGATATTATTGATAAGGCAAGTTTCTTTAACTTATCCCAAATAGTTGAAAACTCCATAAAATACTCCAGAACTTTCAAATTAAACTAAGTACTTTTGCTAAATGAAATTTTGTACAATATAATAATAATAATAATATATTTTTTATTGCATCTTGTTAACAATTAACAAAATTGTATCGCAATAGTCATTAATAAATAAAATAAAATTTGCCATCCATTCAATCACAATAACACTTTCAAACCTACATTTTTTTTTTCACGCACCCAAATTCCCATTCATTCACCAATTATACCTCCAAAATGTCCTCCAGTATCAATTTTAAAATTCAGTGGCTTCCCAATTATATGAAAAAAACTCGTCTACACTATAAAATGCCAGTTTGGCCAAACATTTCTTGAGACGGTTCTTAAACGCCTTGGGCGTTGTAGCATTTTTAATACATTCTGGGAGTCTGTTAATTATACGAACACCAATCTGTGAGGGTAGGTGTTCGTAGACTACCGTCCTGTGATTTCCAATTCTGTATATATCTCTGCTTCTAGTATGATGATTGTGAATATCTCTGCCTCTTGTCAGTGCAGTTTTAAACATACAATATGTTGCTGTCTCTAAAATATAGAGGCAAGGCAATGTCAGCAGGTTTAACCGTTTAAATACTGGCCTACACGACTCTCTTTAATGTAATTTGCTAATTATTCTAACTGCCATTTTTTGAATTCTAAATATTCTGGTCAGGTTTGTGGCAGAGCAGCCTCCCCACAAAGCCAGACCATATGAGAGATGACTGTTAACTAAACCATGATAAGCTGTCATCATTATATGGTTAGGGCAAAATTTTGCTAAGTTTCTCAAAACATAAATGCTTGATGAAAGCTTTTTGCAAAGACTGTCAACATGTATATTCCAAGTCAAACCCCGATCTAGGTATATTCCGAGGAATTTAGTTGAATTTAACTCCTCAATTTCATTTTCATCTATTGCCACTGTCAAATTTCCTTCGGAATCTGACTTCCGTAAACAGAACTTCATGAAATTGGACTTAGTCGAATTAGTGTTAAGGTTTAGTTCGTGAAATTTTTGAATGCAGTTGTTCAGATCCATGTATGCATGGATTTCAAGCTCCTGATTTGTAATTTCTTTAAGGCAGAGAGTCGTGTCATCAGCATACTGCACGAGTGACCCATGCAGTAGTGATGAACCAATTTCGTTGACGTATATCAGGAATAAGAGAGGGCTAAGTATCGATCCCTGTGGGACTCCATACCTTAGACACCTATATCCAGATCGTACTTCGGAAATTTGAACCATTTGTGTTCTTTTTGTTAGATAGGATTCTAGCCACTGAAGCGGTACTCCTCGGATCCCATAGGTGTGTAGTTTCTGAAGCAGAATGTCGTGGTCAACACAGTCAAAAGCCTTGGAGAGATCCAAAAACACACTAATTGTAGCTTTCCGACTCTCCAGCCCTTCTACAATCGTTTCTACTAATCGTATGACTGCGTCAGTTGTTGACAGACCTTTTCTAAAACCAAATTGGTCTTTCGAGAGAAGACTATGTTTTTCTAAGAAACCAAGCATTCGGGACAGGAAAAGCTTCTCAAAAATTTTACTAATGATTGGTAGAATTGAAACTGGTCGGTAATTTTTAATGCTGGAAGAATCACCTTTCTTAAAGATTGGTGTCACTTTAGCAGTTTTCAAAGATGAAGGAAAAACGCCTGATGAGAAGGAAAGGTTAATCAAATGTTCCAAGGGCGTTAGAATATGGTGGGAGCATTTTTTTAAAAGCCATGTCGATACGTAATTCACGTCATTCGACTTCTTGGGTGCAAGCTCATTGATAACCTTCTCAATCTCATGTTCCGTGACTGGAGCCAATGCCAAAGAAGCTAATGGACTCAGTCTTGATAAGCGAGGATTCTGGACTCTCCGTGGACGAAGTCCTAGATCAGTACCTACTGATGCGAAGAAGGCGTTAAATTCCTCCGCAATCCTGCGCTCATCACAGACTTGTTCTCCGCTAATTTGAAGTTGAATTGGTTTGTTTTTTTGTGCAACACTATTGTTTATGATAGCCCAGGCAGTTTTTGCTACATTTTTCGATGTGGCTATTGCTTTATTTACATCATAAGCTTTAGCCGCTCTAATGACTTTTTTGTAAATTTTCTTATAATTTTGGAAAAAATTTTTGAAATTCAAATTTGTAGTGTATTTAGATATTTTGGTGAGAAATTTCATCTTTTCCCTTGATGTTAGGATACCTTTTGTGATCCATTTGCATCCCGTTTTCTTTGGTGCTGGTTTCAGTGTCTTTACTGGGCAATTTACATAAAAATGAAAATTCAAGCAATTTTCAAAATTTTGAAATTGTAACGAAATGGGATCAATAACATTGATACAATTCCAACTCTCTCTTTTTAGTGAAACGTCTAAATGAGCTAGGTTTTTGGGATTAGTGTCTCTAAATGTTCGTTTAGTTACGGGATCTCGTGCCAGATAACAATCACTGATAATGGCCTGTTGACCGTAATGGTCTGAGATAGCTGTGTTGACCACACTGACATCTACTTCATGCACGTTTGTTATAATGTTGTCTATAGCCGTTTGTGAAATGGCCGTAACTCTCGTGGGAGAGGTAATAGACCATTTCAGTCCGAAAGACTGTAAAAGGTCGGCCATACGTTTAGAAGTGGGATTATTAACATCGAGAGCGTCAATGTTAAAATCCCCCATGAATATAAATTTTGAATTTCTTTTTGATAAATATCTGAGACAATTTTCGAATTTTTGTAAAAAGATGTCTATATTTCCATTTGGAGATCTATATATCCCAATAATTATTGTAAATTGAAATCTGTTGCTCTGTATTTTTATACCAGTAATTTCAATATCTCTTTCTATAGATTCTCCGACTACCACTGGAATGAATTTAAGTTCTTTTTTTACGTGTATTGCAGTTCCACCACCACGATGGATGTCTCTGCAATAGAAATTTGCTAAATTATAATTTTGAATTTTAAAATGGTTTATATTGTTGATGCTAAAGCCGTGCTCAGTTATTAACAATACATCGGGATTTAGCTCTTCACATAACAATGAGAGCTCATCTATTTTATTAGTAGCAATTTGTGAATTTTGATGAAGTAAAAAAATGTGTTGTTTATTTATTGTTCTTTTTGTAATACGGAATTTCCGAGGAGTGAGACCGGAATTACTTAATTTAGTCTGGAGGTTTGAGGAGGTATCTCTAAAAAATGGCTCTGTTCTCTTTCAGCCCAGACAAGTTCCACATCAGAATGTCCCTTCGGAATGCATCCGTTTGGATGGCCCTGCTTTACGGCTTCCGCGAAGGTCTCGTAGGGCAGTGTAGTTGGGCCTGAAGGTATCACGATTGGCTTAGTGGGGATGGTTGATGCCTTCCCATCCTTGGAGTCTTGTTGTAGTGATCCTTGCCAGCAGCTCAGTTTCTTCACTATAAGACCAGCCAGAAGGCGCTTTCCGCTCGCTCTCAAGTGTAGTCCATGGGTGGTGAAGTATCTCCGGGAAATGCAACTTAAATCCAGCCACTCAACGCCTTCGTGGTGACTACATAGGTCCTCGATGTAATTGTTCACTTGAGAGACTATCCTGTGAATGGGGCTTGTAAGTGGCAGATCGTATCTAGTTGGCAGCGAGCACACCAAAACTCTAGAGGTCTGCCTACAACTGTTAACAATTTCCCCCAAGTTGTCAAATATGATGTGTTGTCTTCCAGCAGACACGTCGTTGGTTCCGGCAAGCAGCACCATACATTTAGCCTCGGGATTAGTTGGTGTTGTGGATGAAGGCGTGATTTTAAGAAGTCCCGCTCCGGGCTTACAAATACCCGTGATGTTGGTCTTGTTCGATGTCCTCTCAGTCATCAGTGTAGCGATATGTCGAGCATGGCTGTCACCGACCACAGATACATTGAAGAATGGAATGTTTACCTCAGAATTATTTTTGTCTGTAGTTTTTGAAGCTGTTTTTTGTTTGGGATATTTGGGTATGAAAGTGGCTTGGTTGTGTTTTTTATTTTGTTTTGTTTTTGACTTTCTATGATTGGAGACTGTTTGAAATTCTGTTTCTTCGGGATTAAGGTTGTGGAGAATATCGAAACTATTGTTTAAAGGGAGTGAAGTTGTGACTGAAGTGGCGTGTTTGGGAGGAATGTGAGTTGTGTCAGGGTGTACGTTTCGCAATTCTCTTATAACTTTTAGTTGGCTTTCACTTTTATTTTTAAACATTTTTATTTCTCTGTCACGAATATGAACTTCCTCTAGCAGACGTTCCGATAAGCACTTAAAGTTGTCTTTTGGGTATTTTCTATGGTACTCCAATAAGTTAGCATATTCTGTTTTATTTGAGTATCTTAGCTCTTCAAGTTTTTGGTATTGTTTAGTAAGGTCTTCTTCCATTTCCGCGATTTGATTATTTTTTGATTTTATATCTACTTCAAAACCTCTTATCGTACTTATCATGTTTTTAGTTTCTTCGTTCAATATGTCATATTTTGTCTGTAAACTATAGTTTTTGTCTTCAAGTTGTGTTATTCTGGCTTGTAATTCATTTGCCTTCAGTAACAGACAACCATTATTAGCCAAAGTTAGTTTGTCATTATTTTCTACGCGCTGGTCATCCCCCACGTCGGGTGAAAGGTGGCATTGCACCGCGCAATCGTTCGTAATGAGCATGTCCCTTTCACCTTTAAATTGGGTCGATTTGTCATTATTAGACTTTGGTAGCAAGTCCATTTGTCAGGGGTATCACTGAAGGCGACGGTAAAAATACTTTATCCGTGTATTCAAGAAGTCTTGTATCCGTCTCTATCGAATGGTTCAAGATAGCCTGCCTGCTTAGTTGGAGCTCTGATAATTGCTTCTTAAGATAATTGTTTTCGGCCTCTAGTTCCAAGTTCGTAGGATGGGTACACTGTGCCCGTTGCATTGCTGGCGTTGTATTGGCAGCTCGTTCGGGAGTAGCACTAGCAGGTATAGGGGTAGTTGGCGTAGCAACCACTGGTTTCGGAATACTAGTACGGGAGCTTTGGTTGCGCTGGGGAGATAGCGTTGGAGTCATAGCCCTCATTGTAACTGGGTGTGGCCCAGTATGTGTTTCATTTGCAGTGTAGATAGCATTTTTTTCCTTATTTGTCCGTATGAGTGCTTTGCAGCTTTTACCCAGGCAGCGCCACACAATTTCCCCGCTTTTTACGGAATAACATTCCCGATATTTGTAGTTATTAAATACTACAGTGTCCTTTCCTATTTTAGATACTTCTAAGATAAAAGACATTCTATTTAATTGAAATGAATATGTCTGGAGTGCTGAAAAATGACGATTATTATAAATTTAAGATCAATAAAAAGTAATTTAAATAAAAATATTGGTTTTCAAATCCCTTTTAAGTTATTTGGTTGGCAAAAAGTAATGACCACCATTGGAATTGATCGCAGAAGCTTGTATTTTGTAAGCTCCTGCCGTACTGATATCACCACTGAAGTTGATAAGGCGGGCGGTGAGTAGTTATTCAACTGCCTCGCCTGTTTAAAGTTGCGGCAGCGTGTGGTTAGTGCATAATGTGATTTTAACCTCACAAAACTACGATGCTTGTTACAATGTCAGTTTACTTACAAAATAAGTGACCGATTTCCCGTAACTTGGAACAAACCACAAAGCACACTATGCAGGCACGGTAAACGCAAAGCGTAATGAAAACGTATTCGATAAACTACAATAAATAAGTTAAAACAACGGAACGAACGTGGCCTGTCTGCACAAACAGGGGCCTTTCCCCCACTCCATATACAATAATGAAATATTAGGGAACCCAATTTCTTTACTCTTTGTATTGTAAAGTCTCATCTCACAGTTGAGAACGTTGGTTAGTAATATGTTATTACAATACATTTTCCAAGTTAAAACGGCACAAAAAGAAGTAAAATGTTACCAAGATTTTAATCCAATCATAGTAAAATCTTAATAAGATGAAACAGTTGCCGTTGAAAGTACAAATTTAATTGTGTATAACTACATGTTTTACTCATAACTGAAGGGATTAAGAGGTTTTTAACTAAACAAATTTACAAATATTTATAATGTTTAGGGTAGAAAAATTTATTTTTCACCTTTAAAATTATAAATATTTGTATTTTTAAAAAAAATAAAAAAACATCTTAATCCCTTCAGTTATGTGTAAAAAACTTAATTATCAAAAATTAAATTTGTAATTTGAACGATTTTGTCTTGAGGCTAATTTAAAATCAGTTCTAATGGTCTAATGTAGTGGTTAAACAAATTTTGTTGTATTCTTCCTGTTTCAAGGGAAGGTAGGTAAATCAAATAATTTTGATTATAAAATTGGAAAAAAATTAACTCAACAAAAACCGATTGCACCACCTTAAGACGTTGGTCCCCAGACTACGTGTAAGAGAGAGCTTCTTAGCCATAACTCCGTCTGGTAAAATAAAACGATCTTTACTTTTTGTTTTCAAACATTTTTTCTTATTAACAATTATGGCAGCTTAAACGTTCCTTTATCAAAGCATTGGAGATTTTTTTAAATGCTCTTTGTCGGCTATGTAAAAACAATCGTGGCTTCATGTAAAAACAATCTGTGCTGAGGATTACAACGAAGACTCGGTTCATCCTGCAAAAGGCAAAGAGCAATGGTTTACATGACTGTAACAACTAAACCATTTGTTCCCTTTTAGGTTTTGAGTTTACTAAATTCTTCCACTAAAAAACACGTCATATAAATGTTTAGTGGGTCTTTCATAAATATTTACGTGGATGATGACTTAAGTTTTAATTTTTGTATATATTGTCTTTTCTGCTAATTAAAAACCACGAATCTGAAGTGCAATCAAATAACCAACAGTCACTAATATATTTGTAGATATAGTTTTATTTGAGTTCAATGTTTGCATTTATTAAACTATTTTTGGCAATTTCGAATTGTTATTGTCTAAAAAAAGTGATTATAAATACTTAATTTGCTTTACATATTTTTCGTAAAGTTATTCAAACATGGTTTTAAATCTGACAATGTTGAAAACGCATTTCACCAGAGAATTTCTTTTAATTCGAATAACAGCCTTACAAGAAACCTATCTATATTTTAATATTTTATAACAAAATTATAAATTTCATTTGGTAATCAAACACATTTAAAATACGAATGATAAATATGTAATTTTTAATGATTCTATCAACTACTAAATGCCTCATAAACAGGCAAAGCGTACTGAAAAATAATGAAAAAATAAATATAATATTATATTGAACATTTTACTAGCACCTTAAAATAATTTTAATACATTTTATTTTTAGCACATTAATACACTTGGTCAACTAAATAACATATATAATCAATTATAAGTAATATAATAATAAACATTACAAGGACTTAAATAAGAGCCTGATTAAGATAACTTTTGGCGCACAAATATTTAAATTAAATATGAACTATAAAATATTGCTCTGAATATATAAGACCTGTTCATGTTTAGTTTGTTTATAGTGGTGTAAACACTGCATACGATTAGTGTAGGTTTGAAACCATCTGACTTTTTTATAATATCATATTTGGTTTAACAGCTGTCAAACCAAACAATACTAAAATAGTTGTCCTGTTACTTTTAGAGCCCCACAGTACAGGTTACCTTTTTTAGGGTGAGGTAAATTGTCCTTTTAAACTTAGTTCATATATTTACAATATAATTTTTATCTGTGTTGGAACTTATTCAGACAGAATAAGGGGGATAACCAACGTACGGTGGTATTGACCCACCCACCTACCCATACACGTACAGAGGTATTAACCCACCCACCCATATACGTACAGCAGTGTTGACCCACCTACCGACCCATACACGTACGGTAGTATA